>WNWK01007633.1:0-87500 GCA_009830355.1 Cherax destructor | reverse complement strand
GACTGTAAAAATCAATGTCATTCAAGGGAGAAGTAGGTGTCCAGGACCCCCTTCCTCTCTGCTGACGCGAAAAACCATCCTTCTAAAAAGCTTATTTACTATAAGCAGTCTGACCACCTTTTGCTGTATCATCCATTGCTTTGTGGCTTTGAAGATCATGAAAGAGTTCTCTTTGAATGAGTCGTTCTGTTGATAATAAAGTTCCTTGCAAATATGTCCTACTGCTCTTTCCCTCATCACATGATTTCTGCAATATCCTTCTTCTCACTGATTCTTCCGTTCAAGTTCATGAGATCTTCAACAACCTCCAAGAATGGAATTCTTCAGCCTTTGATGTCCACTGGATTTCGCACATCGGTGAAAAAAAAGTTCTCTTGGGGATTTTGGCCTCATCGTGGTGGAAGAAATCCTCATATTCTTAAGTGGTTTTGTAGCTGTACTCTTCGAAGGTCAGATAAGATTATTCAGAAGAGTTCCACAAAGTGGCCATTTGATGAGTGATCAAAGAACGTATGTGAGCACTGTTATACCACCTGTTCCCTACAGGATCTTGTTAAACTCTTCGTGGCAATGATTAAAATAGATGGAAATCGTTTTGGAGATCTCCCGAAGACGTTCTTCTCCATAAATGCTTCAAGATTTTACTTCGGAGATTCATTTATGTCTTGAACATGGATGGGAACCCTCCACGCGTTATTGAAGCGATTTGTTGCAAAGATAGATACAAAAGCAAATAGGATTTTCATGTGGAAGGATAATAATTAGAATATCTATATTTACTACAAGTACATGTACAAGGTATACAGTCCTAGCTGACATCAATAACATACTACTATATAGAAAGCCGCTTGTTATGCAGAGCATTTCGGGCAAATTAGGTCAGTTTTGTCCCAGGATGCGACCCACACCAGTCGACTAACACCCAGGTACCTATTTTATACTGATTGGTGAACAGGGACAGCAGGTGTCTCATGGAAACAAGTTCTAATGTTATCCAGCCGTACCGGAGATTCGAACTCCGGACCTCAGTGTGTGAGCTGAGTGCGCTAGCGATCGAGCTACGGAGGGAGAATTTGTCATCTCGATGCTCACAGATGAACATGAAGTGGACTATTCACATTCACTTTCAAGATAGTGAATGTGAATTATGAATGTGGTGATTTTTTTCATGGCAACCCACTTTTTCTGTGCCATTGTGAGCTTGGTTTAGATTGTTCCTTGTCGGCCTTTCTCCCTTCTTTTATGATCTGGAATGATTAAACTCCACTACACGTCCATTTCCTAAGACAGAATATATTTTGTACGTTTGTTTTCATGTCGCAGATAAGCAGTCAGTTATGCAATCCCTAAAATGAAGAAAATAAATAACACCAATGATAGCCACTCCACCCCAGATGTTGGAGGAAACAGCACTCGTTATTTCTTCATTTAAACTATTTTTCCAAACAAAAATCAACGAAGATAAAATCAATTCATTATTTGTCAACACCTTGAGTGACATTTGCTCTCCACAGGGGGAACTAATCAAGTCTCACTTTCACTACCTTTCCTGATCGACTTTAGGGGCACAAGCAACTACAAAAAACGTTTGGTTAAGGATTTACAAGTGTGGTAAATCATATCCAGGGAATTCACCCCTATTAATACGTCTATACATAGTGAGCATTATACGAACAGTTTGTTTAAGAGTCAGCTGTCCACAACAGGTTAGGTATCTATATTCCGAAACGTATCCATTGCTTCTGCTGCCTCCTCTGTATTCGACCGAAGAAGCCTACAGTGTAGAAGTAGTTGTTATAGTTGTTAGAATGAAGAGAAGAATGTGGAGGAGAGATATGACAAATGACGAGCAGTAAATGAAGATGGTCAAACGACAGACTTAATGGTTCTCCTCCATCTTCTCATTTATCTTGGGAGACTCTCAAGATTATTTTTGAGATTGGAGGTATCAGTTGACCACAGAGGGAGAGAGGGAGAGAGACAAAGAGACAGAGACAGAGACAGAGACAGGTACAGAGACAGAGACAGGGACAGAGACAGAGACAGGGACAGAGAGAGAGACAGGTACAGAGACAGGGACATAGACAGACAGACAGATCTATTAACTCTTCTACATCTGACATCACTGCTTCAACACCTTCCAGTACACCAGACGGCACACATACCATCACTGATCCAACACGTGTCAGCACACCTGCCAACACTACTCCAACGTCTGGCAGCAGTGCTTCATCTGCAAATACTGAGTTAGGATTTTCTAAACCAAAGATTGGTGCAGTTAATAATCAGGGGACCAACATTGCACCTGAACAAGTCTGCGCCAAAGAACTGTACTGGATCGTGGCAGAGTACGTGGAAGAGGAAGAGGACATCTACAGCCGTCTCACCTTCCGCCAACACAGTTCCAGGAAAACGCTCACCAGGTACACAATCATCAGGCTCACCAGCGGCAGAACTTAGGGATAAATCAGCTGCTGAATCAGCAGCGAAACACAAGAGGTGCAACAAATAGGAGTCCATTCTCCCAGGCACCTAGGCGGTGCTCTCGCTTTCACCGGAAGGGGCACAGCACTGACAACTGCCTACGTGACACCAGGTGGAATTACTGCCACAAGAGAGAACATCAGGAGGACAAGTTTTTAGAGATCTATTTTCGGAACAAACCAGCAGGAACTCTGAATTTGTGAACACATTCACATGTCACCCACTCAGCTTCTCCTATCTAAGCCAAGCAGGTGGTTTTGTGCCTTATAGAAGACCACAGACCTACATCCCAGCGGCTGCCCCGGTGTCCTACCTGTGTCAAGGGTAGGCACCTTACACACTTTACACACCCACCACCTCAAGTTAACACAATCATTAGAGCCAGTTTATCAGCATCCTGTCAGTCAACATTAGAGCATTCATTACCAAAGTTGGAGAGCTCACGAACACTCGACGTTCCGACATGATTGCTGTTGTTGAAACAACTTTGGACGAAAGGACTCCAGAAAATTTTGCAAGAATTACTGGCTACACCTCATGGATGAGAAGAGACAGGCAAGGGCGAGGAGGTGGTGCTGTGTGCTTCTCTAAAAGTATACATGCCCAGCCCATTGATGTTGCCTTCCCTACTCATCTCTAAATGTTCTTCAAACTATGCATAAACACTAGTACCTCTGTACTAGCATGTGCAAAGTACAGACCTCTATGGCAACATGCAGACCCCATCAACTTCCTAACGAAAAATGTGGACTCTCTTCTGCTCCAACACAAATGTCAACGTATCACAATTGTTGGTGACCTCAACCAACATCTTATATACAAATTGACTTTGATGACCTTCTTGCAGTTTTTGACATGAGAAACGTTGTTGATTTTCCTACTCACATCTCTAGCTCTTCCCTTGACCCAGTAGTGAGTGATCTGGCAGAAGGTATAGTGAAGCACCAGGGCCTCTTGGCAAAACTGGAAGCACTGGGAATTGCAGGCTCTACGCTATGTCTCCTCAGTGATTACCTTCATGGTAGATCTCTAAGCGTAGTTCTCAATGAAACATAATCAGCAAGACATCCTGTTGGGGCAAGTGTTTCACAAGGAAGTGTGCTGGGACCATTGTTATGGAATGTCTACTTCAGTGACCTTCATCATCTCATCCCAGAATCCCATGCATATGCAGACGACTGTACTCTGACATTCACTTATCCAAGAGTAGAAATGCCAGCTTCCCTAAGCTACATCAATCACCAGCTAAGAGCTATATCAGCTTGGGGAAACCGACAAGTAACATTTGCACCTGAGAAAACACAAATGATGATGGTCTCTTGGCACCATGATGGTAATGCCGGTGCATTAGTAAGTATGAACGAGAGAGTGTTGGTACCTGGGGAAGAAATTGATATCCTTGGGGTGAAATTTGACTCCAAACTGACCATGAAGAACCACGTTATAAATCTTGTGAACAAGGCAGCCAGGAAGCTTACAGCGCTTCGACGTATCTCGCATCTGCTTGACAGTAGGGGTTGCAAGATTCTGTATGAGGCACAAGTATGCTCACACCTTTAAGTATGCTCTGCTTTCTTGGTTTACCTGCCCCCCCCCCTCTCATCTGCGACTGCTTGACAGAGTAGAGAACAGAGCAAGACGTCTCATCTCTCGCCTGGACCCATCCTGGATACATGTCATTTCAGCAGAGCCTTCAACACAGGAGGGATGTGGGTGACCTTATTGTTATGTACAAGGCCACCATTGTCAAAGTACCACACTTGGCTCCACTTCGAGGACAGCGAGAAGCAAGCTTTCATACCACAAGACGGGCAGAAAGCAGCAACTTCACTCTGGCTGTACCCTTCTCCAGAACATCACTTCATCTGAGATCATTTATCTCCAGGATGACTCGAGTCTGGAACATATTCGTACAGCATTATGTCAACGAGATAAAGGCAGTTGATCAAATGAAAATGCTGGCCCACAAATGGCTCCAACTTCATCCTGTTCCCTACTTGTATGTTTCATAACAATAAAAATGCTTTCAAATGAGCTGATGTAGGTAACAGCTCTTAGCTTGTCAATAAAGCTAGGAATCCTTAACTTGTAAATAGCTAGTCAATAAAGCTAGGAATCCTTAACTTAACCTTGTCAAACCCTGTGTAGAAAGAGAGAGAGAGAGAGAGAGAGAGAGAGAGAGAGAGAGAGAGAGAGAGAGAGAGAGAGAGAGAGAGAGAGAGAGAGAGAGAGAGAGAGAGAGAGAGAGAGAGAGAGAGAGAGAGAGAGAGAGAGAGAGAGAGAGAGAGAGAGAGAGAGAGAGAGAGAGAGAGAGAGAGAGAGAGAGAGAGAGAGAGAGAGAGAGAGAGAGAGAGAGAGAGAGAGAGAGAGAGAGAGAGAGAGAGAGAGAGAGAGAGAGAGAGAGAGAGAGAGAGAGAGAGAGAGAGAGAGAGAGAGAGAGAGAGAGAGAGAGAGAGAGAGAGAGAGAGAGGAGAGTCTATCATCAGCATCGTGTTGGCCAACATTAGAGGCTTCATTGCTAGTGTTGGCGAGCTCGCCCACAGTTTCGTGAACACTCAACGCCCCGTAATGATCGCCGTTGTTGAGACATTTTTGGAGGACAGAACTCTAGAATATTTTGCAAGAATTGCTGGCTACACCTCATGGATGAGAAGAGACAGACAATGACAAAGATGAGGCGTAGATGTGTGCTTTTCTAGTGTTCATACTTAGCTCAGTGATGTCGCCATCCATAATCACTTGGAAATGTTCTCCAAGCAATGTACACTAGTACCTCTATACTACCGTGTGCAATGTACAGACCTCAGGCGCAACAAGCAGACCCCATCAACTTCCTCATAGAAAATTTGGACACCCTTCTGCTTCAACATAAATATCGTTATATTATAATCGTTGGTGACCTCAACCAACATCTTATACAGAGGGATTTTAATGACCTTCTTGCAGTGTCTGACATGAGAAACTGTTGATTTCCCTACTCACATGTCTGGCTCCTCCCTCGAAACAGTAGTGAGGGATCTATCCGAAGGCATAGTCGTTTGCTAAACCCTTGGCTATGTTGCATGATCTTTCCACAAGGCTGTTTTTACGACACTGAAGATTCCAACAGACCGAGTTGAAGTATCTACACGCACAACCTGGCTTTGGGAAAAGGGAAATTGGATTGCCCTTTGCTCTGAGATCGCCTCTTCCGATTGGAATGCTCTTGTCCAAGATGATGTTGACAACCAAGTGAATGCCTTCACTGAACACATCCTTAATCTCCAACAAGAACACCTCTCTCACCGGCAGTATGTGATGAAGACTACAGATGAGCCTTGGTTCAGCTTTCTTTGTCAAGAGGTTACTACTGGGAAGTACAAAGCTTGGAGTAGGTATAAGAGGCATCCCACTATTAATAACAGGAACCTGCACAGGTAAGCCTGTTGGCAAATGAAAGAAGCCCAATGTGGGCCATCTCTAGATGGGAGGCTAACACAATATGAAGCTGGCGTCAGGTAGAGTGGGCTCCAAAATCTGGTGGTCCTTGGTCAAGGACCGATGAGGTTATTTACCTGATGAAATTATTTCACAACTAAATCGGCAGGATGAGACCACCTCTACTAGGAGTCAGGAAAAAGCTGATCTCTTTGCCGAATACTTTGCTGTCAAGCCGCAAGAGCTTTGTCTAAGTTGTCAGTGGTGACAAAGCAGGATGAAGTGTATCTTCTCCATAAATCCCTGGAACAATAAAAGGCTTTGTGCTCAGATAAGTTGAGTCCAAGATTGCTGAGTAAATGTGCAGACCATCTAATATCACACCTAACTCGCATTTATCAGCAATGCCTAGCACAGTGTAAACAGCCTTCCTTCTCTATGGAAAGAGGTAAATGTAGTCCCCTTTTCACAAAAAGATGAGCAGAGCGGAAATCAGCAACTACAGACCAGTGTCACTCTTGTCAATCCCTGGCAAGATTCTGGAGGCAATAATCTCACGGAAGATGACAGCATTTCTCGACTACCACTCACTTCTTTGTGACAGTCAATATAGTTTCAGAAAAGGTCACTATGCTGCTGAACTGTTGTTGAACCTCTCACCACCAGTCACTAGATAAATCCAAAATCATCTATATAGGAGCACTGGACATTGCTGGGGCTTACGACCGAGTATGGCACCAGGGACTCTTGGTAAAACTGCGAGCACTGGGAGTCGTCGGCTCTGCACTATATCTCATCAATGATTACCTTCAAGGTAGATCTCTAAGAGTAGCTCTCAGTGAAACAGAGTCAACAAGACACCATCTTCTTGTAAGTGTTCCACAGAGAAATGTGTTTGGGCCATTGTTATGACATGTCTACTTAATGAATTTTTTTTTTATCTCATCCCAGAATCCCATGCATTTGCAGACGACTGTACTCTTGATATCAACTTATTCTTGAGAGTAAATACCAGCTTATAGCTATATGAACCTAGGGAAAACGATGGCAGATCACATTTGCTCCTCAGAAAACACAAATAATGGTTTCTAGGCACCATGATGGTAATGCTGGAGCAGTGGTAAGAATGAATGGGAGTGTGTTCGTACCCTGGGACGAAATTGATATCCTTGAAGTGAAGTTTTACTCCAAACTGACCATGAAGATCCACGTTGTAGATCTTGCAAACAAAGCCACCAGGAAGTTCATAGCACTTAAATGCATGTCGCATCTACTCGACAGGTTGCAAGATTCTGTACGAGGAATAAGTACACTTATATTTGACTGCCTGTCCCCCGTCTTATCGGCAACAATCTGACAGAATAGAAAACAGAGCAAGACGGCTCATCTCTCGCCTGGAACCAGCCTGGACAGATCTCTCATTTCAGCAGTCTTCAACACCGGAGAGATGTGGGTGGCCTATCAGTTATGTACAAGGCCAATATCGTCGATGTACCGCACCTGGCTCCACTCCGAGGACAGCGAGAAGTGAGCTTCTACACAACAAGACGGGCAGCAAGCAGTAACTTCACTCTGACTGTACCCTTCTCCAGAACATCGCTACATCTGAGATCATTTATTCCTAGGATTATTCGAGTCTGGAATATGTTCGTACAGCATAATATCAACGAAATAAAGTCAGTTGATCAAATAAAATTGCTGGCCCACAGATGGCTACAACTTCATCCTGTTCAGTAATATATCTCTTATCCTTAAAAAGGCTTTCAAATGTGATGAAGGTAACAGCTCATAGCTTGTAGATAAAGTTAAAAACCTTAAACTTAACCTAGTAGAACCCTGTGTAAAGAGAGAGAGAGAGAGGGGAGGGAGAGAGAGAGAGAGAGAGAGAGAGAGAGAGAGAGAGAGAGAGAGAGAGAGAGACGCACAAAAACTGAGAAAAGGTGCCTCAGATATTTTGCCAGTGCCTGAATGTTCCAGTATCATTACCAGCCGTAATGATAATTTTATTGACTCCGAGAGAGGTAAACAGACATAAAAGTTCTTACATCCCCAGCACCCAAAATTACTGGTAACTGAGCTGGACTATATTTACTAATAACTTTCACAAAGAATAGCAGCGTCATTATGAAATATAAGCTTCAGGATTGTTCAAAGAATTTTACCCCAAATTAACAGTTATAATAACATTCATATCTAATCCTACTATAAAAAGTCTCTTTCGTGGATGGTTATCAGTAAAAGTAATATTGAACCATACCACGGGTGGGGTTCGAACCCGCGGTCACAGAGTCTCAAAACTCGAACCCCACCCGTGGTATGGTTTGTTTGCAATCGCGTCATTACGAGTAAAAGTAATATTGTACTGACAAGCGTGTGAATAAGACACATTTGTTTTAAGAATCTTAAATGAGGATGCATTCTCACCAGGGGCTTTATCATTCCAATACAGAAACCTCGACTAAAGATTAAGTTTTAGTACAGCTGAGTCAGTTGTAGTCGGGATGGAGGCAACCCAGCGTAGGTTGATGTCACATGATGGCTGTCTTCTGACCATTTGATATTAATCTTATCAATAACGTCGTAATATTTTAATAAGTTTGTTGTCAGGTATTTTAGAAACGTAAGCTGCAACGTTGCCGACCGATAAAATGATCTATGACAACAAGACTAACACAAATCCAGTTGACAACAAAACTTGGCAACAAACTTCCTAAAATATCCCCCAGTTCTTGAACCACTATGACTAGCACAAGAATATACACAATACCATGTGGAGTGAGACAAAATGCATTTGGGGGAAAAAGCGAGATCTCTGAATATTAGGATCAGGGAAACGCCTGCAGCCGTGATGAGTGTAGAAATGCGTGCAGCCTACACAGGAATAATGTTGAACGCCTCATGAAATTCAGTGAGGCTAGATTAGTCATTAAGGAAGATGATTTACGAAGACTAAAGTGTATAAAGGCTGCCTTAATTCCTTTAAGTAACACTGTCCATCAAAAATCCGGAAGTTACACTATATCCAAATTCCTAATCACCAGGATATTACCTACTCTGGAGACCAGTGACAATGTTGACAGGTCCTTCTGAAACCCGACCCATCTCACCACATCTGTAACGCTGGTACTACTAGTACCAGTGGTACCACCTGACTTCTGCCACTATATATACTCGTTTCATAGTTATCTCTATATTAGTACTGAAAAAGCCACTCATGGCGAAACGTTTCCTCTAACAAATGTCCTGAACAGGACTCACGAAATCGTAATGACACGATTGCAAACAAACCATACCGCGGTTTCGAACCCCACCCGTGGTATGGTTTGTCCTGAACAGTACACAAGTGTCTGTTTTCCACATCTTGTCGGTATCACCATACTATTTTTCAGTAAAGAGATACTTTTAAAGAATCTTCTCAAGGAATCATAACAACTCCCGCATTAGGCTACTCAAGGGAGGTTCCTAGTTTGTTATTCTTCTTGAGAATGAATGTGAGCCCATTAAAGCAATTAGAAGAATTACCTGGATTTCAGTATACCATTGATTTGGGTTTTCTCTCAGCCTGGCACTCGGCTCGAGTGAGATTTCTCTTAATGATGTTGTTTACTTCGTTGTTTTGCACGGTAACCCTTGGAAATTGCACAACTTAAAATAGGCTTCCATCTTGCTGCAAATACACTGGAATTCAGTGGATTACACAGCAAGGTGGCGAGCCACTGTAACACGTAGGGTTAGTGAGCATAGAGACTTCTGCCCATTGCCGAAATAGGAACTGTAAAGAGGAAGTCTTGAGAGAAAGACATTCTTTTACATCTGCGAAATGGGCACTTACCATGTTGACCATTGCGGCCTAGAGCCTATTTTTATACATATTTTCTGCAGTGGGGATACCAGCTAGTTTGCTTGTAGGCTAGCACCGTAGCTCATGCAGTGCCCTAATGAAGGCTGCGTCGAGCACCCGGCTAATTTACCTTGGTATTCTAGTAGAATTTCCTTTACTAGTTCAATTGGTGCGGTTGAAAGAGGATAAGAAGACTGGCAAAAGTCAGGTTTGGAGTTTGTTTGTACCTCCACTTTAGCTAATCTTTATTATATAATTAATGATATACATTTCCGACAAGTTAATGAAAAAGAAACATGTGCAACATGTCATGCCGACCCATTCCGCTTTCACAACAGGTTTCTTCAGTCGAATATTAGCCAATATATCATTGGTGACAGTGGAAGAGGTAGTTTAGTGGAGACTTAGTCCTTCAGCTTAATTATCATATTCTTTATTGATTGTTTTTGTGTATTATCTGCCCGAAATGACTCGGAATGATAGTGGTCTTTGCACTTGCAAATCAATATTGTGATTACACATTGTAAACTATACATGGAAATAGACTCCTTATAACAGGTCAGTCACACATTGTAAACTTTGCAAAGAAATAAAAATTTGAATTTGAACTATGAGTCACCTGTTCTTAGTGTCCCTGGGGGCAAGTGTTCTTGTCAATTCAAACAACGGTACTCATACCAACACATGTGAAAGGTCAGGACCATAATGGTTATATACCTACTGATGAGCATCTGCGAGAACCGTCAGACATTGTTCCCATGTTTCTTGGCTGCCCAAGTAATCTTGAGACTTGGTTCACTACCATACGCAATGATGCGAATAATTCTTCTAAGGGTTAAGCTTCAGGAGCTCAGAATATTCGACAAGCTAAAGACAGACTCTCGCTCTCCTTCGCCTGGAGATACTGGGAAACTCATCAACTCCCGTGCTTGTGATAACTCCCGTGCTTGTGATAACTCCCGTGCTTGTGATAACGACCGTGCTTGTGATAACGACCGTGCTTGTGATAACGACCGTGCTTGTGATAACGACCGTGCTTGTGATAACGACCGTGCTTGTGATAACGACCGTGCTTGTGATAACGCCCGTGCTTGTGATAACGCCAGTGCTTGTGAAAACGACCGTGATTGTGATAACGCCAGTGCTTGTGATAACTCCCGTGCTTGTGATAACGCCCGTGCTTGTGATAACGACCGTGCTTGTGGTAACGACCGTGCTTGCGATAACGCCCGTGATTGCGATAACGCCCGTGCTTGTGATAACGCCCGTGCTTGTGATAACGCCCGTGCTTGTGATAACGCCCGTGCTTGTGATAACGCCCGTGCTTGTGATAACTCCCGTGCTTGTGATAACTCCCGTGCTTGTGATAACTCCCGTGCTTTTGATAACGCCCGTGCTTGTGATAACGCCCGTGCTTGTGATAACGCCCGTGCTTGTGATAACGCCCGTGCTTGTGATAACTCCCGTGCTTGTGATAACGCCCGTGCTTGTGATAACTCCCGTGCTTGTGATAACTCCCGTGCTTGTGATAACTCCCGTGCTTGTGATAACGCCCGTGCTTGTAATAACGCCCGTGCTTGTTATAACGCCCGTGCTTGTGATAACGCCAGTGTTTGTGATAACGCCCGTGCTTGTGATAACGCCCGTGCTTGTGATAACTCCCGTGCTTGTGATAACTCCCGTGCTTGTGATAACGCCCGTGCTTGTGATAACTCACGTGCTTGTGATAACGCCCGTGCTCGTGATAACGCCCGTGCTTGTGATAACTCACGTGCTTGTGATAACGCAAGTGCTCGTGATAACGCCCGTGCTCGTGATAACGCCCGTGCTTGTGATAACGCCCGTGCTTGTGATAACCCCGTGCTTGTGATAACTCCGTGCTTGTGATAACGCCCGTGCTTGTGATAACTCCCGTGCTTGTGATAACTCCCGTGCTTGTGATAACTCCGTGCTTGTGATAACGCCCGTGCTTGTAATATCTCCCGTGCTTGTGATAACGCCCGTGCTTGTGATAACGCCCGTGCTTGTGATAACGCCCGTGCTTGTGATAACGCCCGTGCTTGTGATAACGCCCGTGCTTGTGATAACTCCCGTGTGATAACCCGTGCTTGTGATAACTCCCGTGCTTGTGATAACTCCCGTGCTTGTGATAACGCCCGTGCTTGTGATAACTCCCGTGCTTGTGACATCTCCCGTGCTTGTGATAACTCCCGTGCTTGTGATAACTCCCGTGCTTGTGATAACGCCCGTGCTTGTGAAAACTCACGTGCTTGTGATAACGCCCGTGCTTGTGATAACTCACGTGCTTGTGATAACGCCCGTGCTCGTGACAACTTCACAAGTTGGTGGCAGTTTGAACAAGTCTTTCCTGAATACTACTTTACAATCCTTAGTTTGCTATATTTCGTTATTTTTCACCGTAAGTCTTTTCACAATTGCTGAGTGACTGTTACCTCACATTTTAGTTCAATATGGTGTAAATAACTTAGTATTTACAATTGTTTCATTAAAAAAAAATGAGAATGAATATATTCATGTAAATTTTGTAATAGTTGATTAGTTGTTGCGTGTTGCTCTGCATGACTGTCATATTCCGTGACTGTCATACTATCTGACTGTGTGTCATACTATCTGACTGTGTGTCATACTATCTGACTGTGTGTCATATTATCTGACTGTGTGTCATATTATCTGACTGTGTGTCATATTATCTGACTGTGTGTCATATTATCTGACTGTGTGTCATATTATCTGACTGTGTGTCATATTATCTGACTGTGTGTCATATTATCTGACTGTGTGTCATATTATCTGACTGTGTGTCATATTATCTGACTGTGTGTCATATTATCTGACTGTGTGTCATATTATCTGACTGTGTGTCATATTATCTGACTGTGTGTCATATTATCTGACTGTGTGTCATATTATCTGACTGTGTGTCATATTATCTGACTGTGTGTCATATTATCTGACTGTGTGTCATATCTTCTGACTGTGTGTCATATCATCTGACTGTGTGTCATATCATCTGACTGTGTGTCATATTATCTGACTGTGTGTCATATTATCTGACTGTGTGTCATATTATCTGACTGTGTGTCATATTATCTGACTGTCATATTATGTGACTTTCATATTATGTGACTTTCATATTATGTGACTTTCATATTATGTGACTGTCATATTATGTGACTGTCATATTATGTGACTGTCATATTATGTGACTGTCATATTATGTGACTCATATTATGTGACTGTCATATTAACTGACTGTGTCATATTATCTGACTGTGCGTCATATTATGTGACTGTCATATTATGTGACTGTCATATTATGTGACTGTCATATTATGTGTCATATTATGTGTCATATTATGTGTCATATTAGGTGTCATATTATGTGTCATATTATGTGTCATATTATGTGTCATATTATGTGTCATATTATGTGTCATATGTGTCATATGTGTCATATGTGTCATATGTGTCATATGTGTCATATGTGTCATATGTGTCATATGTGTCATATTATGTGTCATATTATGTGTCATATTATGTGTCATATTATGTGTCATATTATGTGTCATATTATGTGTCATATTATGTGTCATATTATGTGTCATATTATGTGTCATATTATGTGTCATATTATGTGTCATATTATGTGTCATATTATGTGTCATATTATGTGTCATATTATTGTCATATTATGTGTCATATTATGTGTCATATTATGTGTCATATTATGTGTCATATTATGTGTCATATTATGTGTCATATTATGTGTCATATTATGTGTCATATTTTGCGTCATATTATCTGACTGCGTCATATTATCTGACTGCGTCATATTATCTGACTGCGTCATATTATCTGACTGCGTCATATTATCTGACTGCGTCATATTATCTGACTGCGTCATATTATCTGACTGCGTCATATTATCTGACTGCGTCATATTATCTGACTGCGTCATATTATCTGACTGCGTCATATTATCTGACTGCGTCATATTATCTGACTGCGTCATATTATCTGACTGCGTCATATTATCTGACTGCGCCATATTATCTGACTGCGCCATATTATCTGACTGCGTCATATTATCTGACTGCGTCATATTATCTGACTGCGTCATATTATCTGACTGCGTCATATTATCTGACTGCGTCATATTATCTGACTGCGTCATATTATCTGACTGCGTCATATTATCTGACTGCGTCATATTAGCTGACTGTGCATCATATTAGCTGACTGTGCGTCATATTAGCTGACTGTGCGTCATATTATCTGACTGTGCGTCATATTAGCTGACTGTGCGTCATATTAGCTGACTGTGCGTCATATTAGCTGACTGTGCGTCATATTAGCTAACTGTGCGTCATATTAGCTGACTGTGCGTCATATTAGCTGACTGTGCGTCATATTAGCTGACTGTGCGTCATATTAGCTGACTGTGCGTCATATTAGCTGACTGTGCGTCATATTAGCTGACTGTGCGTCATATTAGCTGACTGTGCTTCATATTAGCTGACTGTGCTTCATATTATCTGACTGTGTGTCATATCATCTGACTGTGTGTCATATCATCTGACTGTGTGTCATATCATATTATCATTGACAACGTTTCGCCCACTGCGTGGGCGAAACATTGTCAATAAAGGAACCACATTATACTGCTTATGTGTTTATTTTTCCACTGTCGTGACACGTAGGTTTATACTGAAAAGAAGAAAGAGGTAATAAACAATTTTAACCATGATATTCATTATCAGTGATCTAAAATTAGTTGGAAATTGCTACTCTGGTCTCGGAAGCATTTTGGTTGTTGACCAGTGTAACAGAGTCGTATAACTGTCACACGGGTATTCATTTGTAACACAGACATTAAATTTTCACACAAGATACAGCTGTTACGCAAGCATAGAAGTTTCACAGGCGTACAGTTGGTACACAAGCATGTAGCTGTTACACAAGCACACCGTTGTCATACAAACATGCAGTTATCACAGTCATGCAGTTAGTTGTCATGCGTCATGCAGGCATAAAGTTGTCACACAGGCATACACTCGTTTCAAAGACAAAGAGTTATCATATAGGTATACAACTGTGCCACAGACATGCAGTTATCACACAGGTATACAGTTATCACTCAGTCATATATTTTTTACACAGTTATAGTTATCACACAGAAATACAGTGTGAAGTGGAAAAGAATCTTTCCTACATTAGCCATGTGTGCCGTAAGATGCGAATAAAACGCTGGGAGCAAGGGGCTAATAACCCCTTTTCCTGTATAAATTACTAAAAAAAAACTTTATAATGCTGGGATGTTTGAATGTGCGTGGATGTAGTACAGAATATAAAATGAGAGATGATTGCCAGTGTTATGAATAGAAAGAAGATGGATGTTCTAGCCCTATGTAAAACTAAGCTGAAGGGAGTAGGGGAATTTCATTGGGGAGAAATAAATGGAATTTGGTCAGGAGTATTTGAGAGAGACGTAACGAAGGAGTAGCAAGGAAGGAGTAGAGGGATTATAAATGCATATATTCAAGGATTATATGGATTAAAATAAGGGTCGGATGCGAAAAGTGGATTATAATAAGTGTTTATACACCCGGAGAAGAAAGGAGTGTAGAGGAGAGAGAGAGATTTTGGGAGATGTCAAGCGAGTGTCTGGGAAGTTTTGGTGGGTTACATGACTGCTAAAAAAAGAGTGTGTGGTAGGTGAGTTAAGGTGCCAGGTGTAAAGGATAATGGGGGGCCTTTGACTGAACTTTGAACAGAAAAGGGCTGGGCAATAGGTATTACATATTTTAAGAAAAAAAGAATAAGTATACAATATATAATATAGGGCGTAATGAAAGTAGGTTGTTAGACTATGTATTGATAGATAAAAGACTGATACGTAGATTTCAGAATATGCATGTTTATAGAGGGGTCACATCATCAGATCTTTTTTTAGTTGCAGTTACAGTGAGAGTAAAACGTAGAGGGGAACCAAGGAGAAAGGCATCAGCAATTAAGAGAGAGAGAGAGAGAGAGAGAGAGAGAGAGAGAGAGAGAGAGAGAGAGAGAGAGAGAAGAGGTAGAGTAAGATATAAAAAACTATTGGAAGAAAGATTGTCTAGTGAGAGTATAGGCAATGAGGTTGAAGATGTATGGGGTAGGTTTAAAAATGTAGTGTTCGAGTGTTCAGCAGAAGTTTGTGGTTACAGGAAAGTGGGTGTGGGAGGGAAGAAGAGCGATTAATGGAATGATGAGGTGAAGAGAAAAAGTTAGCATATGAGAGGTTTTTACAAAGAAGTGATACAGGGAGGGAGGAGTATATGGAGAAAAAAAGAAAGGTTAAGAGAGAAGTGAAGGAATGTAAATGGACAGCAAATTAGGAAGTGGGTAAGACACTATCAACAAATTTTTCTGAGAATAAGAAAAAGTTATGTAACGAGATTAATAAGTTAAGAAAGTCCATAGGAACAAATGGATTTGAAAGCTAAAAATATTAGAGAGTTATTAAATTGAGAGTTAGAAGTATCCAGAAGATGGAAGGAATATTTTGAGGAACTGTTATATGTTGATGAAGATAGAGAAACTGTAATTTCGTGCATTGGGCAGGGAAGTATAATATCTTGAAGGAGTGAGGAAATGCCAGTTGTGAGTGTGAGTGAGGTACATGAGGCAGTGGTTAGAATGAAAGGAGGTAAAGCAGCTGGGATTGATGGGATAAAGACAAAAATGTTAAAAGCTGGTTGGTATATAATTTTGGAATAGTTGGTGTTTTTATTTAATATATGTATGGAAGAAGGGAAGGTACCTAGGGATTATCAGAGACCATGCATAGTTCCTTTGTATAAAAGCAAAGTGGATAAAAGAGTGTAAAATTATAGGGAAATAAGCCTGTTGAATATACCTGGTAAAGTGTATGGTAGTTATTGAAAGAATTAAGAATAAGACGGAGAGTAGGATAGCAGATGAACAAGGAGGCTTTAGGAAGGGTAGGAGGTGAGTAGACCAAGTGTTTACAGTGAAACATGTGGGTGAATAGTATTTAAGTATGGGTAAAGAGGTTTTCGTTGCATTTATGCATTTGTATAAGGCATATGATCAGGTGGATAGGGGAGCAATGTGGCAGATGTTGCAAATGAACAGAACTGGTGGTAGGTTACTGAAAGCAGTTATGAGATTTTACGAGAATAATGAGGCTCAGGTTAGAGTATGTAGGAGAAAGAGAGATTATTTCCCAGGAAAAGTAGGCTTTAGACAGGGATGTGTGATGTCACCATGGTTGTTCAATATATTTATAGATGGAGTTGTAAGAGAAGTGAATGCTCGGGTGTTTGCAAGAGTTTTGGGATTAAGAATCTATCACAAAGTGGGAGTTGTCACAGATGTTTTTTGCCGATGACACTGTGCTTTTGAGATATTGTGAAGAGAAGTTGTAGAGGTTGGTGAACGAGTATGGAAGGGTATGTAAAAGAAGGAAATTTAGAGTGAATATTGAAAAGGTAATGAAAGATTGGATATCAGATTGGAGGGAGGGAGTATGGAGGAAGTGACTGTATTCAGATATTTGGAAATGGAGTTGTCAGCAGATGGGTCTATGAAACACGAGGTGAATCATAGAATAGATGAGGGGAAAAAGTGAGTGGAGTGCTGAGGATTCTGTGGAGACAAAGAACGTTATCCGTGAAAGCAAAGAGGAATGTATGAGAGTATAGTGGTACCAACACTCTTATATGGGCGTGAACCATGGGTGGTGAACGTTACAAGAAAAAAGCTGGAGGCAGTGGAGGGCAGTGTCTGAGGGCAATGTGGCTTGGAGATTAGGAGGAGGTGCAGGGTGCAGAGGAAGGGTTGTTGAGGTGGCTCGGACATTTAAAGAGGATGGAACAAAATAGAATGTCTTGGAGTACATGTAAATCTCTAGTGGAAGGCGGGTTAGGGGTCTTTCTGGAAAAAGATAGAGGGAAGGGGGGGGGAATTAGGTTTTGTATGTGAGGGGCTTGGACTTCCAGCAAGCGTTCGTGAGCGTGTTTGATAGGAGCGAATGTAGAAGAATGGTTTACATGACTTAACATACTGTTGGAGTCAGAGGAAAGTAACATTTACGAAGGGATTCAAGGAAACCGTTTAGCCGGACTTGAGTCCTGGAGGTGGAAAGTACAGTGCCTCTGGCAAGACAGTGATGGAATGAATGATAAAAGTGTTTCTTCTTTTTCGGGGCACCTGCCTTGGTGGGAAACAGGAATACAGTTATTACACAGTAATACAGTTATCACGCATCCATACAGGTGCCACAGAAGCATGCCGTTGTCACATTCACGTTGACTTAATAAGCAAGCATACACTTATCACAGAGGCATAGTGGTAACAAAAATACTGAGCAAACACAGAGGTATACAGTTTTCACATAAGCATATGGCTATCACAGAGGCATACAGTTCACATAGGCATACATTTATAACGTCATGTAAGCCTAACAAAAGCATACTATTGTCACACAAGCATATAGCTGTCACAAAGACATACAATTATGACAAAGGTATACATTTGATACAAAGGGGTACAACTGCCAGACATGCGTGCAGTTGTCACAAAGGCAAACAGTTTCTACAGAGGAATAAAGTTGTCACACTGGGAGAAAGTTGTTACACAAGCAAACAATTGTCACACAGGCGTACAGCTGTCACAAAGGCATGTTGATGTCACACAGGTATATAGTTGCCACACATGGATAAAGTTGTCACTCCGGCATGCAGTTGTCAGCCAGGCATGCAGGTGGCAGTTAGGCATGCAGGTGGCAGTTAAGCATGCAGGTGTCAGCCAGGCATGCAGCTGTCAGCCAGGCATGCAGCTGTCAGCCAGGCATGCAGCTGTCAGCCAGGCATGCAGCTGTCAGCCAGGCATGCAGCTGTCAGCCAGGCATGCAGCTGTCAGCTAGGCATGCAGCTGTCAGCCAGGCATGCAGCTGTCAGTCAGGCATGCAGCTGTCAGCCATGCATGCAGCTGTCAGCCAGGCATGCAGCTGTCAGCCAGGCATGCAGATGTCAGCCAGGCATGCAGGTGTCAGCCAGGCATGCAGGTGTCAGCCAGACATGCAGGTGTCATCCAAACATACATCTCTTACAAAGTTCACTGCACTTTAAAACACATCAATGATTTTCATTAATTATCTCTGCTCAAATAAGCATAATATAATCATTTATAGTTCTCTAAAACTGATGAATACCAATTCATTAACTTTATGGTTCAGAGTATATATAAAAGAGCAATAATATAAATATTTATATTTTGTAGAAATGATCAGTTCTGAAAATTATTCCCGGTAATATTTTGCCTATATAATTTGTTCAGTAATTATAATTTTCATCCATTAATGATATTGTTTTTAAATGTTTATGTTAAAAAGATGTGATAAAGGTTGGAACGAGATTACACAAGGAACACAGGAGTGTGTGTGTAAGCGGTGAGTGTGTGTAATCGCTGAGTGTGTGTAATCGCTGAGTGTAAGCATTGAGAGTGTGTAAGCGCTGAGTGTGCTTCCAATATCAACTGAAAAAAAAGTATGTCATAGGGCCAAGTGAGGCTCCACAACGAGCACATAAGTATGTGAATGCGTTGAGGGAGGCTCCACAACGAGCACATAAGTATGTGAATGCGTTGAGTGGGGCTAAACAACGAGCACATAAGTATGTGAATGCGTTGAGGCTCCACAACGAGCACATAAGTATGTGAATGCGTTGAGTGAAGCTCCACAACGAGCGCATAAGTATGTGAATGCGTTGAGTGAGGCTCCACAACGAGCACATAAGTATGTGAATGCGTTGAATGAGGCTCTACAACGAGCACATAAGTATGTGAATGAGTTAAGTGAGGCTAAACGAGCACATATGTGAATGCGTTGAGTGAGGTTCAACAACGAGCACATAAGTATGTGAATGAGTTAAGTGAGGCTCCACAACGAGTACATAAGTATGTGAATGCGTTGAGTGAGGCTAAACAACGAGCACATAAGTATGTGAATGCGTTGAGCGAGGCTCCACAACGAGTACATAACTATGTGAATGCGTTGAGTGAGGCTAAACAACGAGCACATATGTGAATGCGTTGAGTGAGACTCCACAACGAGCACATATGTATGTGTATGCGTTGAGGCTCCACAACGAGCACATTAGTATGTGAATGCGTTGAGTGAGGCTCCACAACGAGCACATAAGTATGTGAATGCGTTGGGTGAGGCTTCACAACGAGCACATATGTATGTGAATGCGTTGAGTGAGGCTAAACAACGAGCACATAAGTATGTGAATGCGTTGAGTGAGGCTCCACAACGAGCACATAAGTATGTGAATGCGTTGAGTGAGGCTAAACAACGAGCACATAAGTATGTGAATGCGTTGAGTGAGGCTCCACAACGAGCACATAAGAATGTGAATGAGTTAAGTGAGGCTCCACAACGAGCACATATGTGAATGCGTTGAGTGAGGCTCCACAACGAGTACATATGTATGTGAATGCGTTGAGTGAGGCTCCACAACGAGCACATAAGTATGTGAATGCGTTGAGTGAGGCTAAACAACGAGCACATATGTGAATGCATTGAGTGAGGCTCCACAACGAGCACATAAGTATGTGAATGCATTGAGTGAGGCTCCACAACGAGCACATAAGTATGTGAATGCGTTGAGTGAGGCTCCACAACGAGCACACAAGTATGTGAATGCGTTGAGTGAGGCTCCATAACGAGCACATATGTATGTGAATGCGTTGAGTGAGGCTCCACAACGAGCACATAAGTATGTGAATGCGTTGAGTGAGGCTCCACAACGAGCACATAAGTATGTGAATGCGTTGAGTGAGGCTAAACAACGAGCACATATGTGAATGCGTTGTGTGAGGCTCCACAACGAGCACATATGTTTGTGACTGCGTTGAGTGAGGCTCCACAACGAGCACATAAGTATGTGAATGCGTTGAGCGAGGCTCCACAACGAGCACACAAGTATGTGAATGCGTTGAGTGAGGCTCCATAACGAGCACATATGTATGTGAATGCGTTGAGTGAGGCTCCACAACGAGCACATATGTGAATGCGTTGAGTGAGGCTCCACAACGAGCACATAAGTATGTGAATGCGTTGAGTGAGGCTCCACAACGAGCACATAGGTATGTGAATGCGTTGAGTGAGGCTCCACAACGAGCACATAAGTATGTGAATGCGTTGAGTGAGGCTCCACAACGAGCACATAAGTATGTGAATGCGTTGAGTGAGGCTCCACAACGAGCACATAAGTATGTGAATGCATTGAGTGAGGCTCCACAACGAGCACATAAGTATGTGAATGCATTGAGTGAGGCTCCACAACGAGCACATAAGTATGTGAATGCGTTGAGTGAGGCTCCACAACGATCACATAAGTATGGTCGTCCGTCCTCTGTCTGGGAAATACCGTGGGGTGTTACTGAGCACCATGGCTTGCAGTAGTGTTTTAGAATCTCGGATTAAATTGTTGAAGGAGGTTCTACCTCTTCAGGAGGAAAATAGGAGGCTGAAGCTTTGCCTAGATGGGTTTGGGAGTGAGTGTGAGATGGTGGGAGCTGGTAAGGAGGAAAAGCTTACCAGTAGTGAGGTGAAGAATGTCAGCCGCTTTAAGTGGCAAGTGAACCACAATTCGGGAAGGAAGATAAGGAACGTTAATAGAGAAGATGTGAAGGTAGGAAATCGATTCTCCGTTCTCCAGGACGAGTGTACTTCAGTGGTTAGTGAGGTTAAAGGTACCACTAACTCCCCTGCTTATCAAGGTAAGAATATTCTGATTGTGGAAGACTCTCAGGTAAGATATATGGACAGTGCTTTTTGTAACAGAGATAGGAAGGTCAGACAGAGGGTGTGCCTCCCAGGAGCTGGTGTTGGTGACAGTCAGCAGGTTGGATAATATTATATCAGATAATGGGAACAAGCCCATTATCTGTCTTAGTGCTGGTGGAAATGACATCTGGATAAGTACAGGTCAGCCATATAAGTAGTTAGATCTAAGTGAGGGATCCCAAACATATGTAGCATCTTGGCTATTAGGGGAGTGGGCAATGAATGGATGTCTAGGGCAATTGGTATAAATTGCTGGCTAGACAGGTACTGCAAGGAACTTGTAATCCCATTCATTGATAACTGGGACAAATTCTATGGCAAACTTGATATGTATGCAAGGGATGGGGTTCATCTCTCTGGGGCTGGAGTTGTTGCATTAGCCAATTCGATTGAGGGGGTCATCGGTGACTTGTCTTGGACTTTAAACTGATAGATTATAGAGGTATGGGTTGAAAACAGCAGATATTACCAGGACACCTTAGGGATATGTTTAATATAGACAAACGCAAAGTTCTAGATGTTGGGCAAGACAATAACCATGCCACATATAAACTGAATAATGTAGATCTAAATACTTGTAATTGCGAAAAGAATTTAGGAGTTCTGGTTAGCAGTAATCTGAAACCAAGACAACAGTGCATAAGTGTTCGCAATAAAGCTAACAGAATCCTTGGCTTCATTTCAAGAAGTATAAATAATAGAAGTCCTCAGGTTGTTCTTCAACTCTGTATATCCTTGGTTAGGCCTCATTTAGATTATGCTGCACAGTTCTGGTCACCGTATTACAGAATGAATATAAATGCACTGGAAAACGTACAGAGGAGGATGACAAAGTTGATCCCATGTATCAGAAATCTTCCCTATGAGGATAACTGATGGCCTTGAATCTGCACTCTCTAGAAAGGCGTAGAATTAGGGGGAATATGATTGAGGTGTATAAATGGAAAACAGGAATAAATAAAGGGGATGTAAATAGCGTGCTGAAAATATCCAGCCAAGACAGGACTCGCAGCAATGGTTTCAAGTTGGAAAAGTTCAGATTCAGGAAGGATATAGGAAAGCACTGGTTTTGTAATAGAGTTGTGGATGAGTGGAACAAACTACCGAGTACCGTCATAGAAGCTGAGACGTTGTGTAGTTTTAAAAATAGGTTAGTTAAATACATGAGTGGGTGTGGGTGGGTGTGAGTTGGACCTGACTAGCTTGTGCTACTAGGTAAGATGCCGTGCTCCTTCCTTAAGTGGAAGTGACCTGACTACCTGGAGTTTACCTGGAGAGGGTTAACTCCAGGTAGTCAGGTTTAAGCCGGGGAGTGACATGGACCTGCCTCGCATGGATCAGTAGGCCTGCTGCAGTGTTCCTTCTTTCTTATGAATGCGTTAAGTGATGCTCCACAACGATCACATAAGTATGTGAATGCGTTGAATGAGGCTCCACAACGATCACATAAGTATGTGAATGAGTTGAGTGAGGCTCCACAACGATCACATAAGTATGTGAATGCGTTGAATGAGGCTCCACAACGATCACATAAGTATGTGAATGAGTTGAGTGAGGCTCCACAACGATCACATAAGTATGTGAATGAGTTGAGTGAGGCTCCACAACGATCACAAAGGTATGTGAATGAGTTGAGTGAGGCTCCACAACGATCACATAAGTATGTGAATGAGTTGAGTGAGGCTCCACAACGATCACATAAGTATGTGAATGAGTTGAGTGAGGCTCCACAACGATCACATAAGTATGTGAATGAGTAGAGTGAGGCTCCACAACGATCACATAAGTATGTGAATGAGTTGAGTGAGGCTCCACAACGATCACATAAGTATGTGAATGAGTTAAGTGAGGCTCCACATGGAAAACACAAAAATTTAAGAATCCTTCCCTATAAGCTTTGATGCTGCAGGAGTACTTACTCTTTTTCTAAGAGCATCCTTGTTCCAAAAGTATTCATATTCCGAGAGTATTTTTCCTCCAAGAATTTGAAGCTGCCCTCCGGTACCGGTTTCTTGCATCAAATCTGATTGCATTCCATTCCCCAGGACTGGTTTGTCCCCATCTTTATGATAAATAAAACTATTATAATTTATTGGGAAGCATATATACCAAGAGTCGAGCAAATCTTGGAAGATGGGAAGAAATGAGGTTCAGTCCAAGGAAGAGTAGAGTAGCTCTGATTCCTTGGATGAAAACCCATGAATCAGCGTAAGTCACAACAAGAAACATCTTCGTGTACCACTAATTGAACAATGGAACTCAATTTACGTTCAAGCTTTCCACTCTAACGAACCATGTTCGGGAGGAGAGTTGGCAAACTCACACACACACACGCACACACACACACACAACACACACGCACACATGTGCACACGCGCACACGTGCGCACGCACACACGTGCACATGCACACACGTGCACACGCACACGTGCACATGCACACACGTGCACACGTGCACACGCACACACATGCACACACGCGCCTGGCCAGGAGCTGTGAATCGACCCCTGCAACCACAACTAGGTGAGTACACGCCACAGAACAGCAGGATGCCAAGACAAGAATATGATGAGAGTAACAGAGCGATGGTTGACACACTGGCTGAAGTGGCCAGAAGTGTCCACGTGGGAAGGGCAAACCTGCTGATTGTGGGTGATTTCAATCACAAGGAAATTGACTGGTAGAACCTGGAGCCACATAGGGGCCCAGAAACGTGAAGGACTCGGATGATGGAGGTGGTACTGGAAAACCTCATGTACCAACGCTTAAGTGACACTGCCAGAAAGAGAGGAGAGGATGAACCAGCAAGACTGGATCTAGTAGTCTAGGACATCACATATGAAAAACCCCTCGGGGTCAGTGACCACGTGGTTCTGAGCTTTGAATACATAGTAGAGCTACAAGTGGAGAGGGAAGCAGGAAGGGCAGGATTAATGAAGCCAAACTACAAGAGAGGAGACTACACAGGCGTGAAGAATTTCCTGCACGAGGTTCAGTGGGACAGAGAACTGGCAGGGAGGTCAGTAAATGAGATGATGGAATATGTGACAACAATATGCAAGGAAGCTGGGGAAAGGTTTGTACCCAAGGATAACAGAAATAACGAGTTGCCCTGAGGAGCCCTTGCTTCACCCAAATGTGTAGAGAGGCCAAAACCAAGTGTGCTTGAGAATGGAAAAAGCGAAAAAGTATAGAAGGCAAAGTACCCAGGAAAATAAGGAGAGTAGTCATAGAGCCAGAAATGAATATGCACAGGTAAGAAGGGAGGCCCAACGACAATATGAAAATGACATAGCAGCGAAAGCCAAATCTGACTCGAAACTGTTGTACAGCCACATCAGGAGAAAAACAACAGGTAATCAGGCTGAAGAAGGAAGGAGGGGATATCACAAGAAACGACCGAGAAGTATGTGAGGAGCTCAATGTGAGATTCAAAGAAGTATTCACAGAGGAGACAGAAGGGACTCCAGAAAGACGGAGAGGTGGTGTACACCACCAAGTGTTGGACACAATACATACAACCGAGGAGGAAGTGAAGAGGATGCTAGGTGAGCTAGATACCTCAAAGGCGATGGGGCCAGATAACATCTCTCCATGGGTCCTGAGAGAGGGAGCAGAGGCACTATGTTTAACACTAACAACAATCTTCAACACATCTAACGAAACAGGGCGACTACCTGAGGTATGGGAGACAGCAAATGTAGTCCCAATTTTTAAAAAAGGAGACAGACACGAAGCATTAAATACAGACCAGTGTCACTAACATGTACACTAAACCATACCACGGGTGGGGATCGAACCCGCGGTCAGAGTCTCAAAACTCCAGACCATCGCGTAAGCCACTGGGCCAGCTAGCTTCAATAAGATTCATCCAACTAGGTATATTTTTACACCATAGGAAGGTTAGCATTGGATGAATCTTATTGAAGCTAGCTGGCCCAATGGCTTACGCTTTGTAGATTGCGTTTTCTTGAACTGCAAAAAAGGCTTGTGACACAGTTTCACACAAGAGATCAATGCAAAAGCTGGAGGACCAGGCAGGTATAACAGAGAAGGAGCTGCAATGGATCAGAGAATACCTGACAGGTAGGCAACAACAAATCATGGTACGTGACGAGGTGTCAGTGGGCGCCCGTGACGTGACGAGCGGGGTTCCACAGGGGTCAGTCCTAGGACCGGTGCTGTTTCTGGTATATGTAAACGACATGACAGAAGGAATAGACTAAGAAGTGTCCTTGTTTGCAGATTGATGTGAAGTTAATGAGAATTCAATTGGATGAGAGCCAAACAGAGCTACAAAGGGATCTGAACAGGCTGCAGGCCTGGTCCAGAAACTGGCTCCTGGAGTTCAACCCCACCAAGTGCAAAGTCATGAAGATTGGGGAAGGGCAAAGAAGACCTGCAGACAGAGTGCATTCTTTGGGGCCAGAGACTACAAACCTCACTCAAGGAAAAGGATCTTGAGGTGAGCATAACACCGGGCACATCTGAAGCGCACATCAGCCAAATAACTGCTGCAGCATATGGGCGCTTAGCAAACTTAAGAATAGCATTCCGACATCTCAATAAGGAATCGTTCAGGACCCTGAACACCATGTAAGTCAGGCCTATATTGGAGTATGCCAAGCAAGTAATGAAATTAAAGAAAGTGCAAAGGCTTGCAACAAGACTAGTCCCGGAGCTAAGGGTCATGTCCTACGAGGAAAGGTCAAGGGAAATCAACCTGACGACACTGGAGGACATGAGGGATAGGGGTATATGATAACGACATATAAAATACTGAGAGGAATCGACAAGGTGGACAGAGACAGGATGTTCTAGAGTTGAAGACTAAGATGAATCACAGGGATAATTAAGCTCATGGAGCAGGAAGTGTGACCTAGTAGTGGCCAGTGAAGAGGGGCGGCCAGGATCTGTTGTAAACAGTAGGCGTACGATGTATGCCCAGTTGAATTCATATTTCGTGGCACTATGGTGCTGACACGTAGTGGCATAGGCTTACCAGCTCATCGTACCCTATGCTTACCCTGTCTCACTCAGGCAGCTGACTCCACTCAGTAAACAAGGTCTACTCAGTCATTCTCTCCCTGGGCACTGTTTATAAATGGAGGACGCGGCTTGAGTCCCTCGCCTCACGCTGCTACCACCATACACCCTTACGCTACTCACTCCCTCTGCTGTTTTTCTGTGAATTCAGTTGGAATTCTTTGCCAGAGTTGTGTATCTGAGTGCCCGAGGACACTCGAAGCCACGTGGATAAGCGAGCCACGTGGGTTAACAAACCAGATCCCAAGCCACATGGTGTGGTCTGCTGCCTGCATCACACCAATGTCGTCACCTACGACATCTGCCTGACGTCACCTTGCGACGTCACCCATGATGCTGCCCGATGTCACCTCGCGATATCACCCACGACGTCTGCATGACATCACCTCGGCCGTCACCCACATCTGTCCGACGTCACTCCAGGACATCACCTCGCGACGTCACCCACGACGTCTGCCTGACGTCATCCCATGACGTCACCGTTGCCCGACGTCACCCACGACGGCTGCCTTACGTCACCTCGCGATGTCACCCCACGACATCCCTCACGATATCACGCCTGACATCACCACATGTCACATCAACAGTGTTATAGTTTCCCAGTGAGCAAATTGTTTCAGTGTTGTCAGAAGATTGAGAGAAGATATATGTCACTTGTTAATTCCTCTCAGTGTTCTCACATGTTCGTGAATGGCTTAGTGTCGATTTTTGCACAGAAAAGCGTCATTTGCTAGTGCAAGCCATGTTGAACCACGTGCAGTGCGGGTGTGTGTAAGTTTTCCATGTGTCCTGTGTGGTCTGAGCCCATCTGTGTGTGTAGACCACAGTATGGTCTGAGCCCAGACCACTGGTAGCACCCCTGTGTTACACCCTTGACTGTTGACAGCTGACATTAGTCAGCCCAGGCGTCAGTTTACGAGCATCTGAGCCCCCTTGTACAGAAAGCTCTTATGCCAATCAATCGTAGATGCAATGCCGAGTGGTACCTATTACGACTCTGACTCCCCGTTGACTCGTTTCACTCCACCTCCTGACTGCCCGAGTGCAGTTATATTTAGAAAACCAGTCTGAGGACGCTTAGACTAACCTCCGCTATGACTCCAACTCTGTTGAGAGAATGACACCGTCATTCTCTCAAGACCTGTCGGCAGGTGACTGACTCGTGTCACCGCTTCAGTGAGCAGCCTGCACAAAGATGTCACTTTGACTGCTAGCCCACTCACTCCAGTTATGTTGTATGCTGCTACGACTCCTAGATGTTTTGCCCGAGTCGTCCCTGTCACGACTAGCTCCACTCTTGCCAGCAATGACTGCCCAGCGACAGTACCAGTCTAGAAATGTCTTCCTGAGTCACTTGCCAGTCCTGCCCAGTTGCCGAGTACTGACGACGCCTCACTCGAGGGCACCAGCAGGTTGTACCCGAGGATGAGTGAACCCTGCAGCAACTACTACAATGACTGCTTCACCGTTCCAGAGAAGACCGTACCCTGTTACATCACGGCTCAGCCGCACCTATGTCTCCTGTGTTGCAGGAAGGCGTGAAGTGATGTCTCTGATGCTCACTGCCTTGGACTACGAAGCACAACCCACCTTTTTTTCTTCCCTCCTGTAGGAATTTTTTTTCCCCATGTCCATATGTATTTATGTTTTGATTCTGTGTTTGCACCGTTCCTGAGAAAGAGAGACCGAGAGGTTATTTTTAGTCAATCATTGTCGAGGACGACCATGGGTAGGTGGCCGAGCAAAATGTAGATAGGAAGCCTACGATGTATGCCCAGTTGAGTGCATATTTCACGGAACTATGGTGCTGACACCTAGTGGCATAGGCTTACAAGCTCAGCCTGCCCCACGCTTACCCTATCTCACTCAGGCAGCTGACTCCACTCAGTAAACAATGTCTACTCATTCACTCTCTCCCTGGGCATGGCCTCCAGGATCAGGGCACTTAACACACTGTCTGTGTACCAAGAACCCAAATAAAGTAAGAAGCCTCCGCTTCCATTATCCTGTGACTCGACCTCTGCAGCCACTAGGTGAGTACATACACTCACACACACGAGAGTGCACGCAGGTACACATGAACATGCACATATGTACACAGAAGCACACGTACTTACGCATACCTACAAACACACATACACAAGAGAACCCAGTAGCAGCAAGTACACACAGTAGTGTAATACACAGTAGTGCAACTACACACCGGCGAGCACAAGAAGCTAACTATCAGCATGAACATACACATACCTACAAGTGCAAAAAATATACAAACATATGCACATACAGACACGCAAGTTGTCAAGCAGTTAAACTACTTAAAAACAGTGCTGAGAATACATAAGAAAGAGTATTTTCTTCACAAATGTAGGGAAGACCTTGTCTTATAGTATATGAAATTAATTATTGGACAAAATAATCACGGAAGACGAAATAGCTCAAGCGAAGCTCAATCATGAAACAACACATGCACACACAAACACACACACACACCAGTTTGGAACCCACACCTAGCCAAGCACGTAAAGAAACTAGAGAAAGTGCAAAGGTTTGCAACAAGACTAGTCCCGGAGCTAAGGGATATGTCCTACGAGGAGAGGTTAAGGAAATCGAACTGACGACACTGGAGGACAGGAGAGATAGAGGGGACATGATAACGACATATAAGATACTGAGAGGAATTGACAAGGTGTGTCTCGACCACTGCAACCACAATTAGGTGAGTGCAATTAAGTGAGTACACTCACCAGTTTGGAACCCACACCTGGTCAAGCACGTCGAGAAATTAGAGAAAGTGCAAAGGTTTGCAACAAGACTAGTCCCAGAGCTAAGGGAATTGTCCTACGAAGAAAGGTTAAGGGAAATCGGCCTGACGATACTAGAGGACAGGAGAGTTAGGGGAGACATGATAACGACATATAAAATACTGCGAGGAATAGATAAGGTGGACAGAGACAAGATGTTCCAGAGAGGGGACACAGCAACAAGGGGACACAGTTGGAAGTTGAAGACTCAGATGAATCACAGGAATGTTAGGAAGTATTTCTTCAGTCACAGAGTGGTCGGGAAGTGGAATAGTTTGGGAAGCGATGTAGTGGAGGCAGGTTCCATACATAGCTTTAAGAAGAGGTATGATAAAGCTCATGGCGCAGGGAGAGTGACCCAGTAGCGGCCAGTGAAGAGGCGGGGCAACCACAACTAGGTGAGTACAACTAGGTGAGTACACACACGCACACACACGTGTGTCCTTAAAAATTAGACTTTTCCAAAATTTTCTTCTATAAATTGATAGTTATATTTGTTTCATTATAAATGATGTGAAAAATTTTGGTTTTGGATCAAACATAACTTAGAAAACTCACCTAACATAAAATAACTTAACGTGATTGTTTTTAAGCAAATTCTACTAAATATATCATAGATTAATATAAATATATTTATCATTTAAAAAAATATTTTCGTTATGTTTAGATTTATTTTCGCAGTTATATTGAAGACCACAGGTCCGAATGTGGTGATAGAAGTAAGGTACAATCCTCTACTAAGAAGCAGAGCAATGGTAGATACATTAGTAGAGGTAGCAAGAAGAACCCACATGAACAGTGCAAATTGATCATGAGTAACTTTAACTACAAGGTGACTGACTGGGAGAACCTAGAGCTATACAGGGGACCAGAAACTTGGAAGGCTCAAATGCTGGAGGTGGTAAAGGAGAACATCATGCACCAACATGCTAGGGATACAACCAGAGAGAGAAGTGGGTGAAACAGCAAGGCTCGAATCTGTATTCACTCTAATTGGTTCTGACATAGGAGATATTACATATGAAAGGCTCCTCGGCGCTAGTGACAACACTGCCTTGAGTTTCGATTATCTAGTGGAAGTAACAACAGGGAGGGAAGCAGCTGGGGAAGGATATTAGAAGCCAAACTTCAAAAGAGAAAACTACACAGGCATGAGTCAACAACTGAATGAGGTGTAGAGAAAGAGAAGTAGAGAGGAAGACAGTGAATGAGATTATGATATAAGTGGCCGGGAAGTGCAGGGAGGCAGAGGAGAAATTCATACCCAAGAGCAAAAGAAATAATTGGAAGAACAGTGTGGGCCCATGGTTTAATTGAAAGTGTAGAGAGGCCAAAGCTAAATGTGTAGAAGCATGGAAAAATATAAAAGACAAAGAGAAGCTCAACGACAGTCTGACAGCGCCATGGCATCGAAAGCCAAACCCGATCCAAAGTTATATAACTACATCAGGAAGAAGATAACAAACAGTAATGCACTAGGTAACCAGGAGCAGAGTAAAGGAGGAATAACCAGGATGTCTGTGAGAACATCTGGAAGAGATTTACGGAGGTATTCTCAGATTAGATAGGAAGGTTACCAGTGAACCGACGGGAGAGTGTATACTAAAGGGCGTTGGACACAATGCATGCAACTGGGTAGAAGGTAAGGAAGCTTCTAAGTGAGCAAGATACCTTGAACATGGTGGGACTAGATAATATCTTTCTGTGGGTACTGAGAGAGGGAGCATAGGAAATATATATATGTACATCTAGCAACAATAATCAAAAAGTCTATCTACACAGAGTAACTGCCATAGGTGTGTGGAAGACAGCAAATGTAGTCCAGATTTTTAAGAAATGAGACTGACAGGCAGCATTTAACTATAGATCAGTGTCAATGTCATGCATAGTGTGTTAGGGAGAATAATTTATTTTTTTTCTTCTTTATTTATCGTCCGATTTTGCTTGTTGGTTTGAATAAGCGTACACGTCGTATGATCATAAGAGTTTCAATAAGATCGGCCAACAGATAAATCAATACCAAATATATACTGAAAAATGGATTTAGCAGCCTCCCCTCACGTACTGGCTCTGCCAGTACAAGACACAAGACACAGATCACTATTTGACATACCCCGAGTCCATACTAACCAATGTAAAAATTCTATGCACATAAAGGGCCCCAGAATCTGGAATTCATTATCAGTAAATACTTAAATTAACCTTGTCGGAAAATCAATTCAAGACTCTTCTCAAAAATCACCTACTCACCCTATACTAAATACTCATACTGTAACAAACTTTCAAACCCAATGTTATTTTACTTAAGATAATCTCAGTTTTATATTTTCATCCTCCTTAACACTTGTTGCAATTTCATATCATCATATTGTCATTTTAACAGTATAGTATCATCATTTTGTTAATTTGAAATAAAATATATAACTAGAAGAAACTCAATAAATTTCTCTAGTATTGTATTGTAATCCATCCAGTAGTTAGACTGTTGGATTTAGTCCTGACTCTTTCTCTTCTCCTTCAGCTCTTCCTCTCACCAGCTTTTCTTCGTCTGTCCCCACTTCCCCCTCGCCCCTAGTGGGTCCTTACCTGAGAGTCTGAACTGAACTGAACTAGTATTGTATCACATTTCCAGTAGTTAGACTGTTGGGTTTAGTCCTGACTCTTTCTCTTCTCCTTCAGCTCTTCCTCTCACCGGCTATTCTTCTTCTGTCCCCACTTCCCCCTCGCCCCTAGTGGGTCCTTACCTGAGAGTCTGAACTTCAAACTAGTATTGTTATTTTACTAGTATAGCATCAACATATTGTAACTTGAAATAAAATATACAACTAGAATAAACTCAACCAATTTCTCTAGTATTGTCTTTTTAATAGTATAGTATAATCATATTGTAATTTGAAATAATATATAACTAGAATAAACTCAATCAATTTCTCTAGTATTATGTACATAGTGAATAAGTCTTTAGAATAAGCTGCCCCTAATGCCATGGCATGCCAGTGGCTCTCCTTGCATTACAGTTTTATAATTATAACTACCAATAACTATGTATACTTGTAACTTGCAACGAAATAAAAATATTATAATTATATTATTATTATTATTATTATTATTATTATTTGGTTCCCTACTGACTAAACCGATTTTATCATGAAATACTGTAATATACCTTCATGTCATCCCTCAAAAAAATATACTAGTTGGTAAGTTTTTGAAATTTAGTAAAATATCTGCCCTTTGCCCTCCCACAAGTCCAAAAAAAAAAAAGTTGTGCTACTACGAAAATATTTTCACCATTTTGTAAAACATTCATTGTTGCTTGCTTGTGAAAGTCCTTTAAAATCGTTCATAAATAATGGAGCTGTAGCAATAAATAAGTCAATAACGCACTTCCCACATATCAAGGAAAACTCGGCCAAGTATATTAATCGGAAGCAAATTTATTTTTTGGAGAAAATCGCGCTATCTATAAGTCTTGGCATACGAGAGAAATGTTCTTCTATAGTTTCCCCTAAGACAGTTTTCTCTAGTGTTAGTGGACAAGAGAGAATGTAACCTTATAATTTTGAGCGTACACTGTCATACGTTCTGCTCAGGCGTCTGTATAGTATGTAATAATAATAATAATAATAATAATAATAATAATAATAATAATTTTTATTTCAATGCATGTTACAAGTGTACAATGTTATTGGTAGTTACAATTATAAAACAATTATAAAACTGTAATGCAAGGAGAGCCACTGGCATGCCATGGCATTAGGGGCAGTTAATAATAATAATAATAATAATAATAATAATAATAATAATAATAATAGTTTATTTGGACATGATACAAAGAATTACATTTGGTTATTGAGATTACATGAGGTGTACATGCCAAAAGCCCCTAATATGCAGGGCATTTTGGGCAGATTTAAAATTAACTTAAAACTAAATTGTAAGAATTTTTGTAGATAGTTTACAATGAGTATAGGTGAGTATTTAAGCTATGAAATTTGAACATAGTTTAGACATGGCATTTTTTAAACATAGTTTTGTACTTTTGTCTTCATTATTAGTTAGTTAGTTCAGACTCTCAGGTAAGGACCCACTAGGGGCGAGGGGGAAGTGGGGACAGAAGAAGAATAGCCGGTGAGAGGAAGAGCTGAAGTAGAAAAGAAAAAGTCAGGACTAAACCCAACAGTCTAACTACTTAATATTATCTTCATTATAAAATTAATTAAATCAGATTAAACAAATTAAGGCAATAATAATAATAAAATAATAAAAAGTTACGGTTGATAATTTATAAAATAAGTAAAGTTGCATATCTAAGTTATAAAGTTTGAATATAAGTTGAACATATCAATTAATTGTAGCAATTTATTGTAGCAATGCAACTAATTGAGTGAGATAACAATTTAAAACAATTAATTGCATTGCAGTTAGTTTACGTGGTCATTATAATGTAAGTGTTGTGGAAATAATTAGCTAAGTATGTAATATTCATAACAGGTTTTACATTCATTCATTCATACATTACATTCAATTGATTAGTCAGGTTTTTACGTTAAGTGATTATTCTACTTTGCTGGGAATGTTTGATATTGAGCAATTAGCTTTGGGTGAGAAGGTGGTTTTTTAGCATCGTTTTGAATTGGGGTACAGGTAGGGTTTCTTTGGCAATGACAGGTAATGAATTCCAAATTTTCGTGCCTTTTATATGCATTGAGTTTTTACATAGTGTTAGATGGACACGCGGAACATCGAGGAGTGATCTGTGTCTAGTGTTATGGTCATGTGTCCTGTTAAAATTGGTAAAGAGAAGTTTGAGTGGTGGGTTAATACAGTGGTACCTCGAGTTACGATGGTCCCCAAAATCGCCCTTTTATGTAAGTTTATTTTTTTAAATGCTTTTGTAAGTATATTTTTGGGGGTGTAAAAGGACTAGTCTATTTTACATTATTCCTTATGGGGATAAATTCGTTTGGTAATGGCACTTGAACAGCATTCTCGAACGTATCCATGGTTTTGAATCCTGCCTGCTCTGTGAAGTTTTTACTTTCAAGGCAACAATGATACTTACCGTATGCTCCAGCTTGAGGGATTTGACCTGGCTAATGCTTCCATCCTTAACTGCAAGTCTACACTGAACTCAGGAGGGTTATTGACAAAACAACCTGACAAAATGTAATTTATTTCTGCTGGGGTCCAACCCTAGGATGACCCACAACAGCAAACCAACATAACCCTAACAACTCTCTCCCTAGGTGGCCCTTCCCACAATATGTGCACAAAAACCCTTTCCATGTCCATGGAACAAAATTTCCTTAGTGAGCCTTTGAACTCTGAGCTCTGATCTGTAAATTTGCCATTCCACAAACAGTTGGTTATGGATCTTTACTCCTTGGGAACTTTGAGCTTAGTTAAAATTAGGATTTAAATTTTGAAATTCTCTACTACCAGTTGTTAGGAAATAATAACTGTAAATCTAAGAGTGACCATGGCTCCCTAATTTCTGGTTCATCAAAAACTCGCCCAACTCCAAAGCATTACTATCAGCTAAATCTTTCTCTTCAAGGTATGCCCTGCAGGTACAGTGTTTAAAATTCCTTTAAGAACACCATTTGTTAAGTGACTACTTTTCTTTACCATAGCTCAAGTGAAGATTGTCCTGACAAACTCTGGTCTTCTAAATCTGTCCATACATATCGGACATCAAATAAGCTAACAGGACCACCCAGTTTACTTTCTCGTGATCAGAAAACAATGCTCATCAAGTATTAACTAAAGTAGCCTGTTCAATATCTGGTCAATTCTATGACCTGGCCATTTTCTCAAATAGGTATAAAACTTAACTGGTAATTTTTCTGAAAACTTAAGGACAAATTTTGCAGCTTTGTCCAAATCAAATGGATTTGGCTTTTGGTCTGATTTCTGCTAAGAAATAAAATTCCTTCTCCCTCTTCAGCCTTGAATCTAGCTTTCTTAGATTTAATCTTAACTAAATCCTTCTATTCCTGAATCTGCCTATTTGGCTTGTAGTGAAGCTAATTTCAGCCTTAAAATGTCATGCTGTTCTCAGCAAGGTTCCTACTAAGACTGGGTTACCTGTTGATATTTTTTTTGAAAATGTTATTTATTCCTGGGCTTTACAAACCAGAAAAATCTGCTGCTGTTTCTTAACCCAAGAAATTGAACCTGACCTCTTCCTTGGAGCAAACCTGGCTGCCTCCTATACTCCCAGGTACTGCATGACCCCTATGGATTTAGTGCCCACCTCTATTCCCTTGGGGAGGTGGTTCCTTTAGCAGATTATAATGGGCTTAGAGAACACTTATCAACTGTGGACTGGGGTAACGAAGAGAGCTATCAATATGACAGCATTCTTAACACTATACAGGCTGCCCAAAGAACATTTATCCCGTATAAAGAAATTAGATCAAGTAGAAATGACCCAAAATGGATGAATAATAGGCTCAAGTATCTTTTAGGGCAGAAAAAAGGAATTTATAGGCACATAAAAAGAGGTGAGGGTCATCTTATAAATCAGTATACTGACATTAAGAGGGACGTTAAAAGGGGGATAAGAAAAGCTAAACGGGACTATGAAATTAAAGTTGCTAGGGATTCAAAAACTAACCAAAAAAGTTTTCTCCAGGTTTATAGAACAAAAGTTAGGGATAAGATAGGTCCCCTTAAAAATAACTCTGGGCATCTTACTGACAAGGAGAATGATATGTGCTCTATTTTTAATAATTATTTTCTCTCGGTTTTCACACAGGAAGACACTAATAATATCCCAGTAATTAATTTTTACAGAGGCCCAGAAGAAGATAAATTATGTAATATCACAGTCACTAGTGAAATGGTTATGAAACAACTAGACCGACTGAAACAAAATAAATCGCCGGGTCTTGATGAGCTTTTTGCAAGGGTTCTTAAGGAATGCAAAATGGAACTATGTGAACCAATATCTAACATTTTTAATTTATCTCTTCAAACAGGTGTAGTGTCTGATATGTGGAAGATGGCTAATGTAATTCCTATTTTTAAAGCATGAGACAAGTCACTACCGTCAAATTACCGCCCAATAAGCCTGACCTCAATTGTAGGCAAATTACTAGAGTCAATTATAGCTGATATTATTACAAGCCATCTAGATAACCATAATTTGATTAATGATACTCAGCATGGATTCACGAGGGGCCGTTCCTGCCTATCTAATTTATTAACCTTCTTCAATAAAGCTTTTGAGGCTGTTGATCACGATAAAGAATTCGATATTGTTTATTTAGACTTTAGTAAGGCTTTTGATAGAGTACCGCACCAGAGACTGTTAAAGAAAGTGGCAGCTCATGGCATTGGGGGAAAAGTGCTGTCATGGATCGAGTCATGGCTCACCAATAGGAAGCAGAGAGTGTGCATAAATGGGGTTAAATCCGAATGGGGACTTGTAACAAGTGGTGTTCCACAGGGATCAGTCTTAGGCCCATTGTTATTTATAATATATATCAATGACCTTGACAAGGGAATTACTAGTGATATGAGCAAATTCGCCGACGACACGAAGATAGGTAGGATAATTGATTCAAACATAGATGTCATACAACTTCAGGAAGATTTAGACAAACTTAATTCGTGGTCAGAAAAGTGGCAGATGCAGTTCAATGTAGATAAATGCAAGGTTCTGAAGCTCGGGAGTGTCCATAACCCAAGCACTTATAAGTTAAATAACGTAGAACTTACCCATACAGATTGCAAGAAGGACTTGGGGGTGATGGTGAGCAGCAGCCTTAAACCAAGACAGCAATGCCTAAGCATGCGTAATAAGGCAAATAGATTACTGGGATTTATATCAAGAAGTGTTAGCAACAGAAGTCCAGAGGTTATATTACAGCTTTATACATCATTAGTAAGGCCTCACCTAGATTACGCAGCTCAGTTTTGGTCTCCATATTACAGAATGGACATAAATTCGTTAGAAAACATTCAGCGTAGAATGACTAAATTAATACATAGCATCTTTCTTACGAATAAAGATTGAAGACCCTTAAATTGCATTCACTTGTGGGACGTGGAGTGGGGGGAGACATGATCGAGGTATACAAGTGGAAAATGGGTGTTGGCAGGGGGGATATAAATGGGGTCTTGGGGATGTCTCTCCGGGAGGGAGCCCGCAATAGTGGATTCGAGTTGGATAGGTTTAGATTTAGAAAGGATATCGGAAAGTATTGGTTTGGAAATAGGGTAGTTGATGAGTGGAACAGTCTGCCTAGTAGGGTTATTGAAGCTAGGACCTTGGGTAGTTTCAAATTTAGGTTGGATAAATTCATGAGTGAGAGGGGTTGGATTTGAGTGGGACTCAAACATGAGTAAATAGAATTATCAAAGCTTATTTCTTGGTTAGCATTGAAAATTGGGTTGAGCAAATATTCCGTTAGTATGACGGATTGTGAAGGACCTGCCTAGTATGGGCCAACAGGCCTGCTGCAGTGTTCCTCCTTTCTTATGTTCTTTCTTATGTTCTTATGAAAAAATATCGTAACTCGAGGTACCACTCTATTTGCATAGAGTGTTCTATGTATGTAATAGGCACAGTAAAAAGTATGGATGTCTTGTATGGTGAGTAAGTTTAGGTTTTTGAATATTGGAGGAGTATGTTGTCTGGAGTGTGAATTTGTTATCATTCTAACTGCTGCCTTTTGTTGTGTTATTAGTGGTCTGAGATGAGTTATTGATGTAGAGCCCCATGCGCAGATTCCATAGGTGAGGTAGGGGTAAATGAGTGAGTGATATAGGGTAAGGAGAGCTGGTTGTGGAACATAGTACCATATCTTGGATAGTATTCTCACGGTCTTTGAGACTTTCTTGGAGATTTGTTGTATATGTGTCTGAAATTTGAGGCCACTGTCAAGATGGATTCCTAAGAATTTTCCCTCTGTGAGTTTTGTGATAGGGGACCCGTTTATCATTATGTTTGTAGCTCTGTTCCCAAACTGGATAAAATAGGTTTTATCAATATTGAGAGTAAGTTTGTTGGTCATCATCCAGGTAGATATTTTCTGCAATTCAGTATTTGCAGTGTTGGCTAGTGTGTCTGGGCTTGGGTGAGAGATAACGTATGTAGTGTCATCTGCAAAAAGTATGGGTTTGAGTAGTTGAGATGCATTTGGTAGGTCGTTAATGTAAATGAGAAAGAGTAGTGGGCCAAGAACACTTCCCTGTGGGACACCTACGGTAATAGTTTGCGCGGTGGAGCTAGCTCCATTTGTGTACACATATTGGTTTCTGTTGCTAAGGTATGATTTTAGGTAGTTTAGGGAGTGTCCTCTTATACCATAGTGCAATAATTTTAAGTGTAACAGATCATGGTCAACTGTATCAAAAGCTTTACGTAAATCAATGAAGATTCCCACTGGGATTTCTTTCTTCTCAAGGGCGGTGTAAATTATTTCTAACATGTGTATAATGGCATCATTTGTATTTTGGAGGCATGTGATAGATGAATAAGTACAATTGTCAATATTAGCGTATAAATCTAACATTTTATTGCGCCCTGAGCGACATCCTGGCCCGTGGACTGGTAGGCAAAGCTCCTGCTTCACACGCTGAGAGTCCGTGGTTCGATTCCTGGCAAGAGTAGAAACATTGGGCGTTTCCTTACAGTTGTTGTCCCTGTTTACACATCAGTAAAATGGGTACCTGGGAGTTAGTCGACTGGTGTGGGTCGCATCCTGGGACAAAATTGACCTAAATTGCTCGAAATGCTCTACATAACAAGCGGCTTTCTATATACTAGTAGTAGTATGTCATTGATGTCACCTTGGCCTGTATACCTTGTACATGTACTTGTAGTAAATAAAGATATTACGTATTAATATGCTTCTTCACATCATAGCGTCATCATCGTCATTGCTGGCTTCTCCTAGTCTGCCAAGCTTTGTAACTGCCATATAGTGATTTTGATATTTTTCAGGGAAAAAATACAAAACACAAAACAAATCAGAAAAAAAACCCGCAGAAATTTCACTTCATGTGCGGGATATACTAACTGTGACGTCATCCCAAGAGTTTGCTAACTTGTTTAAGTTTTAAGACATAACAGATGCGGAACAGGAAAAGGTTGGGAGGACTGGATTATTTTAACACTGCAAGAGGACATTTATTACTATACACCAAAAGTGGCTCAAGCAAAAACTTGAGATAGAGGCAGGACAAACAGGAAAGGTATTCCGGTGGAAGAGAGTATCTTAGGAAGGAAGCAAAGAGTCAGGGAAGAGAAATCAGAATTGGGAAGAGGAACTTGTGGGGTTTCGCAAGGACAGGTATTGGGGCCAGAATTCTCTCTGGTTCATTTGAATTACATTCCAGATGGGATTGAATTAGATGTATTTCTTTTTTTGCTGATATAAAACTAATGAGGTCAATTAAAGCAGTTGAGTACATGGAAACTCTCTGAACACTCCCCAAGAATTGTTACTTGAATTTAACCAAAAGAAAATACAAGATAATGACGATCTGGGAAGGAGCAAGAAAACTAGCATGGATTATAGGATCAGGAGACAAAGGCTGCAGACCTCTCTCAAAGAGAAGTGTCCCTGTTTGCAGACATGTGAAGCTAATGAGAATTCAATCAGATTGGGACCAGGCAGGAATACAAATGGATCTGGACAGGCTGCAGGGCTGGTCCAGCTCCTGAAGTTCAACTCCACCAAGTGCAAAGTCATGAAGATCGGGGAAGGGCAAAGAAGACCGCAGACAGAGTACAGCCTAGGTGGCCAAAGACTACAACCCTCACTCAAGGAAAAGGATCTTGGGGTGAGTATAACACCGAGCACATCTCCTGAAGCTCACATCAACCAAATAACTGCTGCAGCATATGGGTGAAAAGCAAACCTAAGAATAGCATTCCGACATCTCAGGAAGGAATCGTTCTGGACTTTGTACACCGTGTACGTCAGATCCATACTGGCGTATGCAGAACGAATTTGGAATCCCACACCTGACCAAGCACATCAGGAAATTAGAGAAAGTGCAAAGGTTTGCAATGAGACTAGTCCCAGAGCTAAAGGGCATGTCCTACGAGGAGAGGTTAAAGGAAATCGACCTAACGACACTGGAGGACAGGAGGGATAGGGAGGACATGATAACGACATACAAAATACTGAGAGGAATCTACAAGGTGGACAGAGACAGTTTGTTTTAGAGATATAAAACAATCACATGGGGTCACAATTGCAAGTTGAAGACTCAGATGAGTCACAGGGATGTTAGGAAGTATTTCTTCAGTCATAGATTCGTCAGGAAGTGGAATAGTCTGGAAAGTGAGGTAGTGGAGGCATGATCCATACATAGCTTTAAGGAGAGTAATGATGAAGCTCATGGAGAGTGGAAGAGGCGGGGTCAGGAGCTGTGAATAGACCCCTGTAACTACAATTAGGTGAGTACACGCTAGCACACACGCTACCACACAGGTTAGCACACACGCTAGCACTCACGTACACACAAACTGTCACTATTGTCACTGTCATTAGTAGAGGACAGACACGAGCCTCAGTTCAGCGTTTAAGTTTTCCCGGAGGGTTAACGTTTTATAAAGAACTTGGGAAGGAATGATTTTTGAACTTAAAGTATCTAAAAGTCGAGATAAGTGAATAGAATTAGGTAGCGAGTCTATCTAATGATTAGAGGACACAATATATAACAGTCCCTCTGACCGGTGAATATGATCTGTAGGTTTAGCGCTTTATACCTTACCTAAAGTGTCAAAATAAAGAATAAGTGCGACAATGCAAGGAAAGTTTTTTTTTTTAAATAAAAGAAGTATTAGAGAATAAGCAATCTGCCTCAGGAGCCAGGGACACTCAAATGGGACTTAACTGCCACACAAGTGGTGTTTGCTAACTGGGCGCACCAGATGTTTGTTAAAATAAGCCGGTGCTAATGACCTCTGGCATGTGAGGCACCTGGGACAGAGAGTAGACGTTAAGTGTTTTTAGTGGTATGAGACTAACTTATCTCGCCACTCAAGCCTCGCCTGAAACAAAAATACGTTGTTTTAAGCAGCTGTGGGACGATCCCTGTGTCCATGCTTCCTCTAAATAGGATATTAAAAGCACACGACAGGGGCTTCTAGCAGTTCTTGATGAACACGGAGTTCCATGAGTCTGGGCCTGGGGCAGAGTGCATGGGCATGTCATTTATCGCGTTTTCGAAGTCATTTGGCGTCAGGATAATATCAGATATGTTAGAGTCTACCAAATACTGTGTCCCTCTCATAAAAAATTCATTTAGGTCTTCGACTCTCAGTCTGTATGCATGTATAAGGACCCCAATGGAAATAAGACACTTTGTCTTGAATTTTTTGGAGGGTTATCCCAGGTTCTCTACACATATGCTGCTATGTGTGACAATCTATGTAACTGTATTTGTGTATACCTGAATAAATTATCTTATTTATTTACTTATCTCGGAATATTTACAGTGAAATGTGTATGTCAGAGTTTACACATACACTGTGTTGCGTTCCTTACAATGTTTGTGCACCGAAAGTTTACTTTGTTGTCTTTTTCGTTCCTTTCTTGTGATCCTCTTCCAGTAGTGTCCAGGATTCTGACTAAATGATCCACATGCAATAAATATAGGGAAGACCCAGAAAGATGTTTATTTTAATTAAAATGATTTTTAGGAACTAAAGTAATATCTCAGTGTACATAAACTGCGATTTACATAGTAAGAGGTTACACTGGTAGGCAACACTTGCCTCACACAGTGTCCGTGGTTCGATTCCCGGCAAGGGTGGAAACATCGGGTAAGTAATAATATTTATTTTAACATGATTCATAGTTGTACAAAGGGATATTGTAGTTGAGTGTACATGCCAAAAGCCCCTTGTATGCAGACCATTTCGGGCAAAGTAAGTTTATTCAGGTATACACAAATACAGTTACATAGATTATCATACATAGCAGCATGTGTGTAGAGAACCTAGGATAACCCAAAAAAGTCAAGACAAAGTGACTTATTTCCATTAGGGTCCTTTTAATACCTTATTATTATACTATGAAGGAGATAATATCTTAACATTATACTATAAAGGAGATATACTAGGAATAAGGTATGTTAGCTAAAAAATATAAAATCATTCTCCTCCCTTTCTGTCGCTACATTCATTAGGTACCTTTTGGCTCTCTTCCTGAACTGGCTCATGCTATGACTTTCTTTGACATGTGCAGGCAGTCTGTTCCATTCCTTTATTGCTGTACAATAAAAGGTGTTTGAAGCCTGACCACTGACTGTGGGTACTACGAAGTTGTGCCCCCCCCCTAGTACACTATGACTGCTTTGGTTCCCAGTCTTGATAAAATTGGCAGCAAGATATTCTGGACACTGAGCAATTTTATAAACTTGATTTAACTTCAGTTGTTTTACTGTTTCCCAACACCTGTTGTCCCGTTCACCTAGCAAGCAATCTTATCTTATCTTGTTTAACGTATTTTCTGAACAGGTTATGATAGTGGTAAGTAATGATAATCACCCAAGAATAATTAAATGATACCATAACAGGTTTATTTCCTTTGGTGTCCGTAAGGAAAAAAAACTATATAAATTATTTGATTGACAAAAATCGCATTTTGATAATTAAAACCAAGACGATTTGTAATCTTCAGTCAGTTTATATTAGGTTACCAAGCAATATTTTGTTACATTTTCTTTGAAACTCTTTTCAATAATGATGAATTTAGAAAACGGGCATCAAGCTTAGAGGATAAGTAAGATAAAATGCTATAAGTTTTAGTATTTAGAAATTCTACAAATAGTTTTACCATTCATTGCTTGTCAGCCGTACTGTCAACACCGCCGCCTGTATACAACACATACAACAAATTTCCAAGAAAGTCTCCAAGACCGTGGGAATACTATCCAAGATACGGTACTATGTTCCACAACCAGCTCTCCTTACCCTATATCACTCACTCATTTACCTCTAACTCACCTATGGAATCTGCGCATGGGGCTCTACATCAATAACTCATCTCAGACTACTAATAACACAACAAAAGGCAGCAGTTAGAATGATAACAAATTCTCACTCCAGACAACATACTCCACCAATATTCAAAAACCTAAACTTACTCACCATACAAGACATCCATACTTTTTACTGTGCCTATTACATACATAGAACACACTATGCAGATATTAACCCACCACTCAAACTTCTCCTTACTAATTTTAACAGGACACATGACCATAACACTAGACACAGATCACTCCTCGATGTTCCCCGTGTCCACCTAACACTATGTAAAAACTCAATGCACATAAAAGGCACGAAAATTTGGAATTCATTACCTGTCATTGCCAAAGAAACCCTACCTGTACCCCAATTCAAAACGATGCTAAAAAAACACCTTCTCACCCAAAGCTAATTGCTCCATATCAACCATTCCCAGCAAAGTAGAATAATCACTTAACGTAAAACCTGACTATTAAAGTCAATGTAATGTATGAATGAACGAATGAATGAATGTAAAACCTGTCATGAATAATACTTACTTAGCTAATTATTCCCACAACACTTACATTATAATGACCACGTAAACTAACTGCAATGCAATTAATTGTTTTAAATTGTTATCTCACTCAATTAGTTGCATTGTTGCAATAAATTGCTACAATTAATTGATATGTTCAACTTATATTCAAACTTTAAAACTTAGATATGCAACTTTACTTATTTTATAAATTATCAACCATAACTTTTTATTATTTTACTATTATTATTGCTTTAATTTGTTTAATCTGATTTAATTAATTTTATAATGAAGACAAAAGTACAAAACTATGTTCAAATTTCATAGCTTAAATGCTCATCTTTACTCATTGTATACTATCTACAAAAATTCTTACAATTTAGTTTTAAGTTAATTTTAAGTCTGCCCAAAATGCCCTGCATACTAGGGGCTTTTGGTATGTACACCTCATGTAATCTCAATAACCAAATGTAATTCTTTGTATCATGTCCAAATAAACTATTATTATTATTATTATTATTATTATTATTGTAATCATGGGGGAGCGCTAAACCAGTAGGGATTATACAGCCCCTGGGGGAATGGGATGAAAGGTATTCAGGCTTAATTCAGGGAACTGGGGCACAGATCCAATTCCCTAGATCAAGAGCCCCTCACCAGCGTCAAGGAACCTCCCTTGAGGGGCCGACGCATGTAGAAAAGTGGTGTAACGTGTTTCAGTTTGGCTCGGGGAGTGGTGGCTGATTCTACTGTGTAAAGTACGTATAGAAGTAAAGTAAAGTAAATTTTATTTCATTGCAATGTTACATAGATATTGGTAGTTACAATCATAAACTGAAGTGCAAGGAGAGCCACTGAAGAAGAAAGGTTTGGCTGAAGCACTGGAGGAATATATTTGCGGTACTGCGATACTAACTCATCAGAGAATCCTTCTGAAAGTGAACAAGAATGACGAATACTCTTGGCTAGCGTCGTCCTCTCAAGACATTGAGATGGATATTAATGGGATTCAGAAAGTAATGTTAGAAGATGCGTCTACTACATACACGTGGGTACGCATACGTGGATTACCATTTAAAGCTGATGAGGTGGATTTGCGTAGTATGTTTGGGAAGTATGGTGATAATCATGATGTAAAATTGGGAGTATGGCAGTGTCAGCGGTGGCAAGGTTTCTTGGATGAGACAAGTGTCATTAAAATTATTCTACAACATCCAGTACCCTCTTACGTTAATATGGCAGTTTAGTACACACTGTGTATGTGGCCAGGTAGGCAATGCTCTCGACTCACACACTGAGTGTCTGTGGTTCGATCCCCGGCAACGGACTTGTTTCCTTACACCTGCTGTCCCCGTTCTCCTAGCAAGTAAGTAAGTACCTGGGTATTAGCCGACTGGTGTGGGTCGACAGTCTTTGGGTTATCCTGGGTGACTAACCCCTCCGGGTTAAAAATCCAAGCAAAATCTTATCTGCCAACGCTCGCGGAGTCGAGACAATACTTGTGTCCCGGATGAAGGTGATACGATGTGTGTAGATACACCAGTCAGAAAATAATAATGATGATCAGAGGATTCGAACTTCGAAGAGTGGAGAGTTTGGCAGAGAATTTACCTACAGGGTACAAGAATGGTCCTGTGCTGGTGCCAAAGCAGTGTGAAGATACGATGATTTGTAATAATAATGTTAATAGCCGTCAAAATGTACAGGTTCATTTCAGCACAGTGACAAGAAAAAATAAAGTATTGGATATTACAAATTTGGAACAAGATATCTATCAAAAGCCTAGTAAGTTTGAATCTAGTGAAGACATTTTTAACCCCTGGACAAAGAACGCTGATCAAGAAACGTAACGACGCAGAAGACCTTTGGTTGACTGATAGTATGAGAAAATATCGGTACTGCTTAAGGAGCAGGACATAGGTGACATAATATTAAGTGAAAGTCAATAAAATCAGTGCAACATTTGGATAATGTGCTTGATTCGACCATTAATCAGAGCCACTAATATACAAGTATCGATAGCAGCGATATAGTAGTGAGTAGTGCAACGTGAGAGAATGTCGACCCTTTTCGTCATCAACCATCTAGAATAACAATAATAATAACAATAATAATAACAATAATAATATAATATAATATCTTTATTTAATACAAGTACATGTACAAGGTATACAAGCCTAGCTGACATCAATGGCATACTACTATATAGAAAGTCCCTTGTTATGCAGAGCATTTCAGGCAAATTAGATCCTAGTCCCAGGAAAGCGAAAACCTTTTTGAATCAGAGAGTATCGTCTTCACATGATCAAGGTGAGGGGAGACAAGGACAATGGGATTCAAGAAAGGGAAAATCACGGGGAAGATGGCAATAAATGTTGTTACTTACAATATAAATGGAATTAATTCAAGACACATGGAACACTGATGGTACAGTGTCTTATGTAGTTATTGTTTTAGCATCTCATTGGTTCGGGAACATAATGTAAAAAATATGTGACCTTGATGTAACAGTATATAGAGTATATGGTGTCCCTTCTGTGTGTATTAAAGGTGGTGTTGTTATATTCATTGACGATACATGTCCGCTCGTGGTATAATGTGTAGAGTGGGAGAGTGAAGGTTTGATAGCTTGGAGAAGGTGATCACAAATCATTCAATTTCAATATATCATGGAATTACCTTAATAACTACAATTAAATTAATGCCTTTGACTTCCACTTGGCTGATTTCATTGGTGGGGTGAACTGGTGTGATGTGACTGGTTATTATCCTGTAGGTCAGGTAGGTGGTGATAGTTCCCAAGATAACAGTTTTCAATACAAAGCTCAAACTGCCCAGACTTATGTTCCAAATAAGAAAATTACATCAAAGACATAAAATGAAAACGAAAATATATATTTCCTAGCAAAGCTTACAATATGTAGTTTACATATTACAAATAACAAAAAAAGCACAATACTGTGACTGGAACAATACACAAATAACCCGTTTCGGTCAGACTTGGATCATTTACAAAGTCAAACTAACAAAAAGAATGTTGTTGTTGTAGATTTGCCTGTACTGCCGGTCCGGGTCTTCTCCAAATGGTGACCCGGCATTGGCTCCCAGGGATGGGTGTGTCTTGAGGGATGTCTATGTCTTGCTTGGTGTCGATGGCTCCCAGGGAAGGGAGTGTCTTGGAGGCATGTCAGCGGTGATCAGCTGACGATGCAAGGGCGGCTGGATGAGGCTGCAACAGCAGGCAAGTCAGGAAAGGCCAAGGAAGCAGTGATAACAGGGTCGATTGGAGCCACACCCCAGTTTTAGCTAAATAGCAAAGTGCTGGGGAAACTTAGCTTCTCGGTGAGTGGTCGATGGGAAGCTGCATTTAATCTGTAACCGACAGGATGGGGGAACAAGAGAAAGTGGTTGATGAGTAATAGTGGTAGTAGTAGTGGAGTCAGTCAAATACTAAGAAAGAGGAGCACAGTAAGGGAGCTAGTGGCCCACATAGGGTAGAGGCAAGAACACAGAGGGGGTAAAAGATTAATAAGGAACCACAGAAACAAGGAAAAAGAAAGAAAACACAGAGGAGACAGAAGAAAGAGGAAAGGGGAAGAGGGAGATGGGAAAAAAGAATCAGGTTATGTCACAGGTGTTCTGGAGTTTGGAGCATTAACAATATAATGGGAAAGGAAAGCATCAACAGAGACAAAACCAGGACTCAGATTCATACAAGGAAAGCTGTGTATAAGGAAGGATTCAACAAGACGACGACTGTGAAAGTTGGACGTAGGGTAAACAGTTTTAGCAGAAGACAAATCAATAGGATGACTGTGATCTCTGACATGACAGAAAAGAGCATTATTGGTGTCGGCAAGCCTAACACTATTTTTGTGCTCCCTAAGTCTGTCAGAAAGAGATCGGCCAGTTTCTCCAAAGTACTGAAGAGGACAGGAGGAACAAGAAATAAAGTAGACACCAGGAGCATCTATAGAGAAGAAGAGTTGCATTCTCCGGTTGTCATGTGGGTGCAGCATTTTTTGGGATGGTCAGAGCTGCACATCCCACCTGTTTTTCCAGATATTCCATGTCTGCAGATACCCAATGCATAGAATTTGCATTGATTTGATTTCTGTTTTCAGGATTTTTTTTGTCTGTTCCCCACTGCTGCATTTTTTCTGACTCCCCACTATCTACAGCACCTGTATTAACAGCGTCTCCACCAGTTTTTACTGGTAATGTACCAACACTCTTTCCCAAAGCATAATCCCCTTTTCGCCATCTCCAGTAGTATTGCTGTTTTATAACTCTGGAAATCCCGTATCTTTGTCTATACCTGTTTCCTCAACACCAGGACCCCTATCTTCATTTGGTGAACTGACTTTCATTTCTGTATTCTTACAAATACTGTCCTCTAAGACAGCACTATCACCAGGGGTGACAACTCCATCTGACCCACTCCTTTTACTTTCCAAACTGTTATACAAGACTGTCAAGTTTTCTAAGAAGGATATATTGGTGTTTCTGTCTTTTAGTATACATGTAATTTTTTTCCAACAGGTATCTATTGTTTGGGCAGGCCCAAAAATATTTTCCTGATTTAATATCATTAGTGGACGATTGTTGAATGTCTCCTAACGATCCATGAGACCATTTTTCACAGAAGTTGCATACAACCTAAGCGAGACCTCGCTTATGTTGTATGATTACACAAATTTTCATTATGGTATTTTTTTTAATGTTAGATATATATCATTATAATGAAAATGAAATGGTGTATATGGACTTCAGTAAGGCTTTTGATAGAGTTTCACATCGGAAACTGTTAAGGTAAGTAGATGCATAAGGAATAGGAGAATTTTTTTTTTTACCTGGATAGAGGCGTGGTTGAGAGTAGGGATGCATCAAAAGCAGTGTTCCACAGTGGTCAGTGTCGGACCATTTCTTGTTCACAGTATACATAAATGACATAGATGAAGGAATATATGGCAACATAAGCAAGTTTGCCTATGACACCAAAATAGGCCGTCAGATTCTGATGAGACACAGTGGTAAATTAGACACATATGCAACACTTGGGTGTCTAATTTACCAACTTGTCGGTTCTCTGAATCATTCATCTACATCGAGAGACAGTGGTCGGAGAAGTGGCAGATGCAATTTAATATAGACAAACGCAAAGTTCTAAGCCTTGGAAAAGAAAATAACAATGGTGCTAATTAGCTGAATAATGTAGATCTTAATCACTCTGAATGTGAAAAAGATTTAGGAGTTCTGGTAAGCAGTAATCTAAAACCAAAACAACATTGAGTAGGTGTTCACAAAAAAAAAAACCGAATAGAATTCTTGGTTTCATATCAAGAAGTATAAATAACAGGAGTTCTCAGGTTATTCTTCAACTCTATACTATATATCGTCGGTTAGGCCTTATTTAGATTATTTGCACAATTCTAGTCACCATATAGAATGGACATAAATGCGCTGGAAACAAAGTTGATCTCATGTATCAGAAATCCCTTCTGCGAGGTTAGGCTGAGGGCACTGAATCTACACTCTCTAGAAAGTTGTAGAATTAGAGGGATATACGAGTTTTATAAATGGAAAACTGGAATAAATAAATATGATGTAAATAACGTGCTAAAAATATTTAACCAAGACAGGACTCTCAAGTTGGATAAAAAATACATTTAAAAAATATATTCGAAAGCATTCGTTAGGTAACAGAGTTGTGTAAAGTGGAAGAAACTCCCGAGTAGCATCGTTCTAGTTACTAAAACCTTAGGTTGCTAAATAGGTTGAACAAGTACAAGAGTGAGTGTGGGTGGGTGGGAGCTGGACCTGCCTAGTATGGGCCATTAGGCTTGCTGAAGTTCTGCTACTCTCCACTGCTACTCCCCACCGGGGCTGGGGATATGTTTTTCCATTAATAGATCAACCTGTTAATTACCATATACCTAGTAACTGTCATATTACATACATTGGTTTCCTCGAGGAGGGTGAAACGTGGTTCCAGTAAACATTACATAGCTATTTTTCATTTCTGGATATTGCAATTAGAATTACATTGAATGTGTTTCAACACTTAAATTATTTATTTCTTTTAAAGTAGTTTGTTACAAAATTTGGTAAAATTATTTCATAAATTTTGAAAAGTCCATGGTTATGCAGAGCATTTTAATTAATTGGATATCATTATGTCTTCTTGAGAAAAGACGAAAAAAAAAAAACTTGAAAATCGAGCACATTTCTTTCTTGATATCAGGAAGCTGTTGAAGAGTTTCAAGTGTAATTACCTTTTCTCTAATCTTTGTTCTTTATTTTTTTTAAAACATCGGCCCTCTCCCACCGAAGTAGGATAATCCGAAAAAGAAGAAAAACCTTCACCATCACTCACAAAATCACTGTCTTGCTAGAAGTGAGCCGACATCACAGCTCAGAGACTCCCTCCAGGATTCAAGTCCTGGAGGGGTTATAAATGTTATCCTGCTCAAACTCCAACAACACGTCAAATCATAAAAAAAACACTTCCAATCATTCCTCTCTAACGCTCACACGCTTGCTGGATGTTCAAAGCCTCCCTTACCTCCTCCCTGGAACCATTCTAAGGACGACCCCTACACTACCTTCCCTCCACTATGGATTTATACACCTTACAACTCAGATTCTTCAAGACAACGGTGCTCATCATCTGCTCCTAGGCTGAGGGACTGATTACCTCGTCTTCTACTGTCTTCTGTATATATTTCTACAGTCTTCAGATTACATCCATGTATTGTATTAATAAATGCACTGGATAGCGAAACGTCTACAAAATAAAGATGCCCAGATGTTATGCATGTGTCTAATTCATCCTATTTTGCTCCACCCTCTCTTAATGTCCAAACCGCCTTAAAAAAATCATCTTCACCCCGCTGAATAATACTTTTTGAAACCCGGCAACGCCTTCTAATCTCCAAACTACGAATTCACTGCATAATATTCACGCCACACATAGCCATCAGACATTTCCACTGCCTCCAGCTTTTTCTCGCTGCAACATTTAAGAGTGTTGGAACCATTTTGCTCTGATACATTTCCCATTTTGCGTCCATAGATAACGCTCAATATCTCCACAGATACCTCAGTGCACCACCCACTATGCTCCCTCATTAATTCTACGGTTCACTTTATCTTTCATAGTCCCGTCCTCCGACAAGTCCATTCTCAAATATATGAACATGTTCCCTTTTTTCCTACTCTCTCCTTCCAATCTGAAAGTTAATCTTTCATTACGTCATTTTTTGATACTCTTATCACCTTGCCCTTTCCTATGCTCAGTTTTAATCTCCCAAAACACAATTTCATCGGCAAAAAGCAACTGTGACAACTCCCACTTTGAATTATATTCTTTATCTTTTAATCCTGCATCTCTTCCCAAGACCCTAGGATTCACTTCTTATACAACCCCATCTATAAATATGTTAATTAAATAACCATGGTGACATCCTGTATCCCTGTCTAAGGTCTACTTTTACTGTTCACGTATATGATTTAAGGTAAACACTTGGTCTGTACATCAACTACGCTCCTTAAAGCCTCCTTGTTCATCTGGAATCCTGTTATTCGTCTTACCCTTAATTCTTGTAATAATAACTCTACCATACTCATTGCCTACTGTACTCAACAGATTTAATATCCTATAATTCTTACACTCTTTTTGTCTTCTTTTCCCTTTAATGAAAGAACTATTCACGCTCTGTGCCAATCACTATGTACTTTCCCCGCTTTCATACATGTGATAAATAAAAGCACCAACTACTCCAAAACTATATACCATCAATCCCAGCTGCTTTACCCTATTTCATTGTAGCCACAGCCTCACGGAACTTCCCTACACTCACATCTGGCTTTTCTTCACTCCTAAAAGCTGTTATGTCTGCCTGCCCAGTCCATGATATTACTGCCTCCTCTTCATCAACATTTAATAGCTCCTCAAAATATTCCACCCATCTTCCCAATACCTCTTCCTCCGCTTCTAATAACTAACGTCGTTTGTTTTTAACAGTCAAATCCACTCGTTCCCTAGACTTTCTCAACTAATTACTCCCTCTCCAAAACTTTTTCAGATTTTCACCAAAATTTCTTGATAAAACCTCACCCACTCTCTCATTTGCTCTCCTTTTACTCTCCGTCCCCACCATCTTAACCTTTTTTTTACCCTCGTGGGATAGATTTTTTTTACCTCATTACACCAATCGTTCCTATTATATGCCCTGTTATACGCTACGTATAACAGAGATGTCTCAGTGATTCCAAACTAAGGTTATCACTGTTCAATGCGTGCTAATCGGTCCTGGCTTTTACACTTATCAATATCATTGCCTGAAACACCGAAGTACTAAATGATGCAGGACATATTAACTTTCATGATGCTGTCAAGAGGGCTAACAATATCCTGGGTCCCAGTCTTTAGGAGGGTACAACATCTGCCTCCTACCCGCATCCATTAAACAAAAAGACCTGTCAAAAAATTGAATCTGACTCACTATTCGTTGCGTCGTTCTTGATGGTCAAGTGACATTTCCATTCACTAGTGGTCGACACTGGAATGTTCTCGAATGTAGATCAAAACAAAATGAACTTGTGGTCTCCGAAGTAATCTCCTGCATCCTATTTCATCCTCATCTTCAACCCATACCTTCCCGCCAGCTTCCAGTAGTTGCTCGTTCCAACACTGTCGCGGCAGTGTTCTACCTCCTTGTTCCGGGAATAACCCTTCCACACCTCTATAAGCCGATGAATCTCCTTTCTAGCCTCCTCAGGCTCTGCCTTAATCCACAAGTACAGTTGTCCAAAGTTGAGAGACGCCTTCATTACAGTCTCAGTTGGCAAAGAAAAAAGCGAGCTCAATGTGCCCATACTCGACGCAGTTCAGCTCGCTACTGAAACAGGTCAGCTCGCTACTGACGCAGGTCAGCTCGCTACTGACGCAGGTCAGCTCGCTACTGACGCAGGTCAGCTCGCTACTGACGCAGGTCAGCTCGCTACTGAGCGCAGGTCAGCTCGCTACTGACGCAGGTCAGCTCGCTACTGACGCAGGTCAGCTCGCTACTGACGCAGGTCAGCTCGCTACTGGACGCAGGTCAGCTCGCTACTGACGCAGGTCAGCTCGCTACTGACGCAGGTCAGCTCGCTACTGACGCAGGTCAGCTCGCTACTGACGCAGGTCAGCTCGCTACTGACGCAGGTCAGCTCGCTACTGACGCAGGTCAGCTCGCTACTGACGCAGGTCAGCTCGCTACTGACACAGGTCAGCTCGCTACTGACACAGGTCAGCTCGCTACTGACACAGATCAGCTCGCTACTGACACAGGTCAGCTCGCTACTGACACAGTCAGCTCGCTACTGACACAGGTCACCCTCGCTACTGACACGGTCAGCTCGCTACTGACCGGGTCAGCTCGCTACTGACACGGTCAGCTCGCTACTGACACGGGTCACCTCGTCCTGCACAGGTCAGCTCGCTACTGACACGGGTCAGCTCGCTACTGACACGGGTCAGCTCGCTACTGACACGGGTCAGCTCGCTACTGACACGGGTCAGCTCGCTACTGACACGGGTCAGCTCGCTACTGACACGGGTCAGCTCGCTACTGACACGGGTCAGCTCGCTACTGACACGGGTCAGCTCGCTACTGACACGGGTCAGCTCGCTACTGACACGGTCAGCTCGCTACTGACACGGGTCAGCTCGCTACTGACGCAGGTCAGCTCGCTACTGACACGGTCAGCTCGCTACTGACACGAGGTCAGCTCGCTACTGACACGGTCACTCGCTACTGACACGGTCAGCTCGCTACTGACACGGGTCACCTCGCTACTGACACGGGTCAGCTCGCTACCTGACACGGGTCAGCTCGCTACTGACACGGGTCAGCTCGCTACTGACACGGGTCAGCTCGACTGAGCTCACTCGACACGGTCAGCTCGCTACTGACACGGTCACCTCGCTACTGACACGGGTCACCTCGCTACTGACACTGAAGGTCACCTCGCTACTGACACGGTCACCTCGCTACTGACACGGGTCACCTCGCTACTGACACGGGTCACCTCGCTACTGACACGGGTCACCTCGCTACTGACAGGTCACTCTACTGACACGGGTCACCTCGCTACTGACACTGGTCAGCTCGCTACTGACACTGGTCACCTCGCTACTGACACTGGTCACCTCGCTACTGACACTGGTCACCTCGCTACTGACACGGGTCACCTCGCTACTGACACGGGTCACCTCGCTACTGACACGGTCACCTCGCTTGACTGACGACACGGGTCACCTCGCTACTGACACGGGTCACCTCGCTACTGACACGGGTCACCTCGCTACTGACACGGGTCACCTCGCTACTGACACGGGTCACTCGCTCTGACACGGGTCACCTCGCTACTGACACGGGTCACCTCGCTACTGACACGGGTCACCTCGCTACTGACACGGGTCACCTCGCTACTGACACGGGTCACCTCGCTACTGACACGGGTCACCTCGCTACTGACACGGGTCACCTCGCTACTGACACGGGTCACCTCGCTACTGACAGTCACCCTGACACGGGTCACCTCGCTACTGACACGGGTCACCTCGCTACTGACACGGGTCACCTCGCTACTGACACGGGTCACCTCGCTACTGACACGGGTCACCTCGCTCACTACTCACGCACGGGTCACCTCGCTACTGACACGGGTCACCTCGCTACTGACACGGGTCACCTCGCTACTGACACGGGTCACCTCGCTACTGACACGGGTCACCTCGCTACTGACACGGGTCACCTCGCTACTGACACGGGTCACCTCGCTACTGACACGGGTCACCTCGCTACTGACACGGGTCACCTCGCTACTGACACGGGTCACCTCGCTACTGACACGGGTCACCTCGCTACTGACACGGGTCACCTCGCTACTGACGTCAACGTCACCTGCTACTGACTACGGGTCACCTCGCTACTGACACGGGTCACCCGCTACGACACGGGTCACCGCTACTGACACGGGTCACCTCGCTACTGACACGGGTCACCTCGCTACTGACACGGGTCACCTCGCTACTGACACGGGTCACCTCGCTACTGACACGGGTCACCTCGCTACTGACACGGGTCACTCGCTACGACCGGTCACCTCGCTACTGACACGGGTCACCTCGACACGGGTCACTCGCTACTGACACGGGTCACCTCGCTACTGACACGGGTCACCTCGCTACTGACACGGGTCACCTCCTCTGACACGGGTCACCTGCTACTGACACGGGTCACCTCGCTACTGACACGGGTCACCTCGCTACTGACACGGGTCACCTCGCTACTGACACGGGTCACCTCGCGCTACTGGACACGGGTCACCTCGCTACTGACACGGGTCACCTCGCTACTGACACGGGTCACCTCGCTACTGACACGGGTCACCTCGCTCTGACACGGTCACCTCTACTGACACGGGTCACCTCGCTACTGACACGGGTCACCTCGCTACTGACACGGGTCACCTCGCTACTACCTGACACGGGTCACCTCGCTACTGACACGGGTCACTCGCTACTGACACGGGTCACTCGCTACTGACACGGGTCACCTCGCTACATGGTCACTACTGACACGGGTCACCTCGCTACTGACACGGGTCACCTCGCTACTGACACGGGTCACCTCGCTACTGACACGGGTCACCTCGCTACTGACACGGGTCACCTCGTCTGACAGTCCTCGTACTGACACGGGTCACCTCGCTACTGACACGGGTCACCTCGCTACTGACACGGGTCACCTCGCTACTGACACGGGTCACCTCGCTACTGACACGGGTCACCTCACGACGGTACCTCGCTACTGACACGGGTCACCTCGCTACTGACACGGGTCACCTCGCTACTGACACGGGTCACCTCGCTACTGACACGGGTCACCTCGCTACTGACACGGGTCACCTGCTACTGACACGGGTCACTCGCATGACACGGGTCACCTCGCTACTGACACGGGTCACCTCGCTACTGACACGGGTCACCTCGCTACTGACACGGGTCACCTCGCTACTGACACGGGTCACCTCGCTACTGACACGAGTCACCTCGCTACTGACACGGGTCACCCTACTGACACGGTCACTCGCTACTGACACGGGTCACCTCGCTACTGACACGGGTCACCTCGCTACTGACACGGGTCACCTCGCTACTGACACGGGTCACCTCGCTACTGACACGGGTCACCCCTGACCGGTCACTACTGACACGGCAGAGGTCACCTCTACTGACACGGGTCACCTCGCTACTGACATTGGTCACCTCGCTACTGACAGGTCAGTTTGCTGCTGACAGGTCAGCTCGCTCCTGACACAAGTCAGTTCGCTACTGGCACAAGTCAGCTCGCTACTGACACAGGTCAGCTCGCTACTGGCAAAAGTCAGCTCCCTACTGGCAAAAGTCAGCTCGCTACTGGCAAAAGTCAGTTTCCTAGTCAACTCAGGTTTGCTTGCTGCCGGTACTGTCCCGCATCAAAATTCGTCTGTATGTCGAGGTAAAAATCATTTGAAAAATATATATATAATAACCTTGAACACTCGAGTAAAAGTGTCAAGAAACGAAATAGCAACTCGTTAGCTTGAAGATTTTTTTATAATTTTCATGAAAGGTATCATATATTGCATAGCAAATTTTCGGCTTCGTATTTTTTTTTCTGGAAAGAGAATCATAGTGCGCTGTAAATGCAATCAGAATATATGTATATTCATGTTTTGTTGTTCAGAAAACGCCTTCTATCATTTCTGGTTTGATTAAAACGATCCTGATGACATATTAGTCTTCGCACGACATGAATATGTTAAACTTGAAGCAAGAGAAAACTTGGTTAGCTGGAAGCTGATGAGGATGGTTAGGTTAGGTTAGGTTCGTCAGGAAACAGGACAGGTGTTTACTGACGCAGGTCTTAGTCAGATGATGACCCGCCGTTGGAGCTTTTGGTCGTATGACCGAGGCCTTCCGCTGGCTTACCGGTCCACCCCTTTAAAAATTATGGTTTTAATTATAACCATTATTGCTTTTGATGAGGATGGGTGTGCGTACTTATAGTTGGCTTGCTGTTAGGTTTACGAACGGTATATATACCTACGTAGACTGATCTCTTTCATTGTATATATGTATTTTAGGGATAGCAGTGTACTTGACTGACGTTGTAATTATGTCATACAGCTTCGTGACGTCGATAGGCTTTTGACCTAATAAACCAACTAATAAAACACGGGATCATTTAAGAGCTGCCTTTAATCTGTAAACCACCGGACAAGAATATTTAAATCCATCTAATTGGAAATATATTCAACTCTCAGTATATATACATTGAGAGATATACACCTCGCGAGATAAGTAAGAGGGATGTATATACCTCACGATGTATAGGGGTTCGACAAAATATTAAGAACACCTTGTTCTTTAACATTTTTAACTTTTAATATGGACTTGGTCCTCCATCTAAAGCTAAAACAGCAACAGTTCGTCAACGAATTGATTTATATATCATTTGCACAATATCCAGGGGAATTTTGAGCCATTTTTTAAGCAAAAATTTGTTCTTGCTCTTCCAAAGACGACGCTGGAAGAAATCAGTTCCTGACTTGCTGTTCCAATTGACCACAGATGCTCGATAATATTTAGATCTGGTGATTGTGGGGCCAATTCAAGTGTTCGACTTCACTTTCATGTTCTTCAAGCCAATTTTCAACAACTCTAGCAGTGCGAATTGGTCATTATCATCTTCGAAGATAGCGCAAAAAGGGATCTATAACACTTTAAATTGATTGAATTGTCATTCATCAGTTCAGTCAGCAGGTGTTCATGTTGTTCTGTCCAACCCCTGAATATACACACAGGGTTAAACTCCCTTCGATGCATATACCGTGAAACTTCGCTGTAGTCCAATTCATCGCTAAACAAAATACGCATCTCGCATGCTATCAAAGCCGCCCAGTGTTACCTCATTTTCATCGAGTCACACCGATCCTGTTTGCTCCAATTATATCTCTAATATGTCCACTGGGGCGATTATTTTGAAGGATATTAGTGATATTTATATTTGTTCAGTACACTTAGAGTGTAATCACACGTAAAGTGAGATTACATGTTTGTGTTATATGATTAGTGTATCAAATTACATATTCCTAATCTAAAAGTTAGAGAAAGTATTAATATTTTGGTTTTTGGATGCTTGTGTTATCTGGAAATCAGATAAAACTCTCTTATAAGCATCAATAATTTTTTTTATCGAGTTTAAATCATTGATGCAGACTGTAGGCACTTTACTCTCCACCTCCTGGACCTAAATCCGGCTAACCGTTTTCCCTGAGTCACTTCATAAATGTTACCCTGCTCGCACTCCAACAGCATGTCAATTTACAAAAACCTCCACTCACTTCTAACACGTTAACACATGCCTGCAGGATGTCTAAGCCCCTCGCTCGCAAAACCTTGTTTACCCTAACATTCCAACCTTACCTAGGACGACTCCTACCCCGCCTTTCCTCTACTACGGATTTATACACCATGCAGATCATCCTATTTTGTTCCATTTTCTCTAAATGTGCGAACCTTCTTAACAATCTCTCCTCAGCCCTCTGGATAATAAATACGTTTAGTAATCCCACACCTCCTCCTAATTTCAAAGCTTCAAATTCCCTGCATAATATTCACATCACATGTTGCCCTAATACACATCTCCACTGACTTTAGCTTTCTTCTCGCTGCAACATTCACCACCCATGCTTCACACCCATATAAAAGCATTGGTACAATTATTCTCTCATGCGTTCCCCTCTTTGATTCCATGGATAACATTCTTTGTCTCCACAGATTCCTCAGTGTACCATTTACCTTTGTCTCCTCGTCAGTTCTAGGGTTCACTTTGTCTTTCACAGAATTATCTGCTGAGAAGCCCACTCCTAAATATTTGAACATATTCACTTTCTCCATGCTCCCTCTCTCTCTCCAATTTGATATTCAGTCTTTCATTACCTAAATTTTCTGTTATCCTCATCACTTCCCTCTTTCCTATGTTCACTTTTAATTTCCTTCTTTTACACACCCTCCCAAATTCGTCCATCAATCTCTGCAAATTCTCTTCAGAATCTCCCAAAAGCAGTCATCGGCAAAAAGCAAATGTGACAACTCCCACTATGTGTTAGACTCCTTATTTTAAATCTCACGCCTCTTACTAACACCCGAGCATTCACTTCTCTTACAACCCTATCTAAAAATATATTGAACAACCATGGTGACATCACGCATCCCTGTCTTTTACTTACTCTAACTTACTCCTACTTACTCTAACCTGAACCTATCTTCATAAAGACTCTTAAATGCTTTCAGTAGCCTACCAACGTAGCCCATACACTTGCAACGTCATAGAAGCTAAGACGTTGTGTAGTTTTAAAAATAGGTTAGATAAATACATGAGTGGGTGTGGGTGGGTGTGAGTTGGACCTGACTAGCTTGTGCTACTAGGTCTTAAGCCGTGCTCCTTCCTTAAGTGGAAGTGACCTGACTACCTGGAGTTTACCTGGAGAGGGTTAACTCCAGGTAGTCAGGTCTAAGCCGGAGAGTGACATGGACCTGCCTCGCATGGGTTAGTAGGCCTGCTGCAGTGTTCCTTCTTTCTTATGTTCTAGTTCCTCAACTTATTCCCACCACCTTCACGATACACCCAACTCACCATCTAGTAACACTCCTCTCCCATTTTTAACTGTCATATCCATTCGTTCCCTAGGCTTTCTCAATTAATCTCACTCCAAAACCTTTTTCTTATTCTCAGCAAAATTCGTCAGCTGCATCTCATCCACTCTTTCATATGCTCTCCTTTTACATTCCTTCATCCCTCTTAAGCTCTCATTTCTCTCCATATACTCCTTCCTCCTTATATCCCTTCTAGTTTGTAAAAACCTCTCATATGCTAACTTTTTCTTTCTTACTACTCTCTTTACCTCATCATTTCACCAATCTCTCCTTTTACCTCCAACACCCATCCTCCTATATTCACAAACTTCTTCTGAATTTTTAAGTCTACACCATACCTCGTCAACCTCATTGCCCATACTCTCACTATCCCATCTTTCTACCAACAGTTGCTTATATCTTACCCTTATTGCTTCGTTTTTAAGTTTGTAAACCTTCACCTCTCTCTTACTTTCTAATACCATTTTCCTAGTACTGAATCTACCTTTTATTCTCACTGAAGCTACAACTTAAAAAAAAATGATCTGATAAATCCGTTGCCCTTCTATAAACAAGCACATCGTGAAGTGAACCTATCCACCCTTTATCCACAGTAAAATAAACTACTGTAATTATGCCCTATATCATTTTTTCTTAAAATATGTATTACCTATTACCAAACCTCCTTCGATTCAAAATTCAAAGGGCCCCCATTATCATTTACCCCTGGAATCCCAAACTTACCTACCATGACCTCTACAGCCGTTTCTCCCAATCTGGCATTCAGTTCGCCTACCACAATTACGCACTCACCTGGTTCAAAGCTCCCTAAACAGTCACTTAACATCTCTCAAAATCTCTCTCATCTACTCTCCTCTGTTTACCAGGTGCATGGACACTTATAACAACCCACATTTCATATCCAATCCTTATTTTAATCAATATAATATTGGAATTTATACATTTATATTCCACTCTTCTGCTTCCATAACTGATCCTTCAACATTACTGCTACCGCGTGCTTACCTCCAGTTCTCAGATACTCCTGACTTAATCCTATTTATTTCTCCCCTCTGAAACTTCTCTACCCCCTTCAGCTTTGTTTCGTCTATAGCTTTGACATCCAACTTTTTTTCATTCATAACACTGGCAATCATCTCTTTCCCATCATCTGCAAACCTCGCAACCTCCCAACTTTATAAGTTTTTCTTCTTATTTTTAGTCATTTATACAGAGGCTGTTACTAACGCACTGCTCCCGGCATTATAGTCGCCTCTTACAACACGCATGGCTAATGGAGAATAGATTCTTTTTCACTGCCCCATGGAGATGAAAGGAAATAGATAAAAACAAGAACTTTTAAGAAAAATAGAATATTCAAATGGGTATATATGTAGTGTGATGTAAGTGTAAGTAGATTTATACATGAGTATGTCTGTATATATATATATATATATATATATATATATATATATATATATATATATTATATTATTGTAACCACGAACTAGTGGTATTGAATCAATAACAACACTGCGACTAGCCGAGGATTCGAGCGTTATGTGTGATTTTCGCTCACCATGAGGCGGGCCAAAACGACATGGGTTCGAATCCTCGGCGAGTCGCAGTGTTGTTATTGATTCAATACCACTAGTTCGTGGTTACAATAATATAAAATAGTGATCGTGGAGGCTAGTACACCAAAGGGGAGTAGAATGAAATTAGCTCAGAGGCACCCACACCACCGTATGTCCTCGGATCACGGTGAAACACCTAGCTCTGCTGGGTGCGTGATTCTTGTAGGATTGCGTGATCCTGTGGTTAGAGCGTCATGTGTGATTTTCGCTCACCATAAACGGGCAAAAACGACATGGGTTCGAATCCTCGGCTAGTCGCAGTGTTATTGATATGTGTGTGTGTGTATGTGTGTCGTGCCGAGTAGGTAAAACTTGTGATTTTGGCTTAAATAGCAACGCTCTTCTTGCCGAATAAGCCAAGCGAAAATTTGTGTATGTAATAATTTCATAAAAATCATTCTGAGCTTAACGAAAACAATATATTTCATTGTGCTTGTTTATTATTAAATTATTGTAAACTTATCTAAAATATATTTAGTTGGATTAGGCTAAAATTAAATTCCGCTTGTTATAATAAGGTTAGGTAAGTTTTCTACGTTTTTTTTGGTACAAAATTATTAATTTTTACATTAACATAAATGAAAAAATAAATCTTTAAATATGAGAAAATTTTGGAAAAGACTTAATTTTAAAAGAGTTCTTGCGAATTTTAGGACTAATTTTACCTATTCGGCACGACATATACATATACGTATGCGTTTGTGTGTGTGTGTGTGTGTGTGTGTGAGAGAGAGAGAGAGAGAGAGAGAGAGAGAGAGAGAGAGAGAGAGAGAGAGAGAGAGAGAGAGAGAGAGAGAGAGAGAGAGAGAGAGAGAGAGAGAGAGAGAGAGAGAGAGAGAGAGAGAGAGAGAAAGAGAAAGAAAGACTATGGTTTCTACTCTTGGATCAAGGGAATACCTATGACAATCTCTTTTTTTTTAACTTTAGCTTTTTTGTAATAGCAATGCTGTGAAGGTTTATTTATATAAATGTTATTGAAGAATCATTGGAGTTGTCTCTGAGCTTTCCTGTTATTAGGATAGAAGCAGATATGGGTCTATTTATCTTTGATTTAAATTGGTGTGCCAAACTTTTCCCTCATATGAGAAGGCGTTATTCTCTTCAACTTGTTACGTTCTATGTTTTAAAGCTGCTTTTTTCCCCCTTTCTTTACTCCATTTACTTATTTCTTTGTTCTATGTAGTCTGGACCCATGAAGATCGTGTGTATACATTACCAGTTCTCTAACCATGGAAGCTTAGCAATTTTTGCATGAATGTGGAAAAATAAAGTTTTTTTTCGGGTAGTAGTTTCAGTAATTTAATAGCTGTTAAGTTAGAGCAGGTAGAGGAGGAAGAAAGAGAAAAATTTAGAGACAGAACAAGAGTATGAATAACAGAAAGCAAGAGCTAGGATAGAGCGTGAGGACAGCAAATAGTGAGAGCGACTAGAGCTTGATGCCAGAGCTGCCGAGCGGTAACACGTAGTGAGACTTAAATAATTAGAAGATTCAGCTGAACAGAGGAAACAGGAGCAACAGAGTTCAGAGTTGGACAATAATAAATTAGAACTGGCTAAGAAAGTTGATAAATTTATTAGTCAACCTGTGAGTGCTGGTCTGAAAATTCCTAAAAGCCTTTTATACTGAGGATGACATAATTACTCGTTCAATCAGGTACACTTTGTGAGCGGCTTGATTCATGGGTTGCATTAATAACCTTATTGTTCACCATATGTATTCTGCTTTACCTAGTGATGTCATTTCAGATTACTGGCAGCTTAAAGAAACTGGGGATAAGCTGATACTGCCTCCGGCCTTCTCGTCGCTGCAGCTTTCAAAAATCCAGGTTTTACACTCATATAAGAGTCTTGGTACCAATATGCTCTGGTACATTCCCCTTTTTTTGCACCAGCCAATATTGTTCCCTCATCAGTTCTGGTTCACCTCACCTTTCATAGACCCATAAGACAAGAAGTCAGCTCCAAAATATCGGAATATGTTTACTCATTCCATACTTCCTCCTGCCTTGCTTTTTCGTATGCCCACTTCTAATTTCCTTATATTACATACACTCCTTAATTCGTCTACCAACCTTTGCAGCATTACTTCAGAATCTCCCAAAAGAACTGTGTCAACTGCAAAAAGGCAAGTTTACATTAGATTCGTTATGTTTTAATACAAAACCTCTCTCCAACAACCTAGCATTCGCTTCTTTAACAACTCCATCGTTATATATGTTAAACACCCATGGTGACATCACTTTTCTCTAAGATCTACATTTACTGGAAAATAATCTCCCTCTCTCCGTCATACCCTAACTTGAGTCTCGCTAGCCACATAAAACTAAGTGATTTCTGTAACCTACCACGTATTTCATACACTTGAAATATCTGCCACATTTCTCTTCTATCCAAGCTATCATATGCCTTTTTCTAAATTCACAAATGCAACTATGATTTCCTTACCTTTTTCAAAGGATAGATCACTTATGTGCTTCATTGTAAACACTTGGTCTACTCATAACATATCCTTTCTGAAACCTACTTGATCACCTGCAATCCTACTTCCTCTTACTCTTAATTCGTTCAGTAGTAATTAGTAATAAATCTACAAACCTTACTTGGTACATGGCTGGGCAGACATTGCCAAATAGTAAACAAGATGTGTCATGCATCGATAGTGGGTAGTTTAGAATAGATAAACCTTCATATACTTTCTTCATGAGGTCTGAGTTTTCCATCAACCTGTAGACACGCTACTTTGGGAATATGTGGGAGGGCCCTGGTATCTGTGGCGTTGATTGGATCTTATACTTTATTTGACGATATCTTTAGAAGTGTGTTCAGGTGCTTCAAGTGGCTCTCGATCAACACTTTTCAAGGATGGACACCCAAGTCATCCATTATGTTTGCTGAGGAGACCATTAGAGTTAAGATGATAAACCTGTAGACAGGATCGACTCTTACGACTTCTACATTACCAGATGTGCCATTTCCCTTTCTGTTAATTTTCTCCTGATTATCATCCATCCAGCTGGCTAGGTTGTGTGATGAATGTAACACAAGTGCATCAGTTGAGTATCTGTATTGTTACGTTTCGTCTGGGCGGTAGGCTTCTTCAGTGAAATACAGACAATGGATTATAGGCAGCAGAAGTGATGAGGTAATGATGATGTAATCATTTCATCATCCTTAGAAGAATAGTTTGAGCTGGTCAGTCCCTCAACCTGAAGAAGAGTTCAACATGAAGCTGAAATATGAGCGTGGGGAGTTCAAAAATATGAAGCTGAAGCATGAATATTGAGTCTTAAATACTGTCGAAGGTGAGGCGTGGAAAGATCCCAAGACGTTGTAGGAGGCAGGTCCTTCTGGACTCCAACCCTTCTCACTCATAACTAGTAGTGAGGAAGGTGTTAAAGGAGTCTTCTATACCAAAATATCTGAGGGACTGACCACCTCTATTCTTCTCTGGTTGATGAACTGATTACATATTTACCTCATCACTTCTGCTGCCTACAGATTACATATTTACCTCATCACTTCTGCTGCCTACAATCCAATGTATTTGACTGAAGAAGCCTGCCGCGCAGATGAAACGTTTCAACAATATACTCAACTGTTGCACTTGTGTTTTACTAATCAACTTATCGGTATTTATTTTACCATTTTCAACATAGGTTGTGTGATCAAGGCACATGCTGAGCGGAACAATGGTGTGGAGGTAATGTGTTCCACTATGGTAGCATGATAGGGTCTGAGGTGGGATGGATGCCTCGGGAAGAATGTGGGAGACAGGTGGGAGCGGGAACACACAGTACACTTGGAGTATATTGGTACACAAGGGATGAAGCTATTTAAAAATTAAAACTGGCTATAAAGCTCCCTTCCCTCCGCCTACACAACGAGCCACTTATTCACTTTTTCATGTGGCTTGAGGGAGGTGGCACTGGCTGGTCACACACACTGAACTCCACACTGTCTGCCACCACTCTTAACTGTGATACTTCTGTCCATTACCATGCACTTATTTCTAAGTTAACTAGGTTAACATGGTGCTGGAGGTAGTTGTGCAAATGAAGACTTACTGCAGCTTGCGGCATGCAAGGTGCAGGCCTCCCTTACCCTCCTCTTTATTGACACTTCTGCAGTCTCTATCGCTGTTCACACCACCCACCACACCTAATGCAAACTGCACAAACTTTACGTTGACATCATTGAAATGTCTAGGGCCTGATCTTGGATGAATTGGCATGCAATTGTGGCCTTTGATAAAAATTGTTGAACCGATTCCTAGCATCCTGGAAAGGGATGGATAACGTCAAAACACTCAGTGGTATAACTACAATCATTCAAAAAAGAGCCTTTTAATTGGACGACGGCAGTGTGAAATATAATTGTAATGAAAATTTAATTTTTTAACGATTTGTTAAATAAACATTTGGCTTAAGTCTTCTGATTTGCTTCAGTACTTGAAAATGAAATGAAATGAAAATGTTTATCTCCTTGCAAAGCTTACTATGTGTGCTTTACATATAAAATATTAATTACAAAGGCCTCTAGCAGGCCTAGGCATTTCGGGCAGACTAATCCTAATTCTTACTCTATATTGACACACGTTATGGAGCAGTACATTTTAATATACCTTATTGCATTCTGATATAAAAGTTAGGTAAGTGAAGTGATTAATTAGATTTATAATAGTGAGGTAGTACAAAACATATAACAATATTACAATTAGTAAATTTAGTAATGGGAATGGTTTTGTATTGGCATGATTCACTGTTTCTATTAAAGCTAGTATATGGGAGAGTATCTTAGGCAAACTTAGGACATATTTACGATTTATTAGGCAATAGCTATATTAGAAATTTTATGTTTACAGTCATTTGGGTGAGTGTAAGTGTAAATTAGGGGAAATTACAGATAACGAGAGTAAGTCTATTTTGTTTTGGATGTGTACATGATACAAAAAAAGAGAATAGGTGGCTTTCAAAATAGTGGATGAGTCTACAGTTCTAGAGTTTTCTGGCAGGGAGTTCCAGATTTTAGGCCCTTTTATGTACATCGAATTTTTGTAGAGATTTAGCCGGACACGAGGAATGTAATAGAAATTTTTGTGTTTTGTATTGTGTAGATTGCACAGTAGTAGGTATGAATGTTCTGTACAGTGAGTATATTTAGGTCTTTGAAGAGTGGGAGGGGAGGGGGGGGTTGCCTTGCATTGGATTGTGTGATAATTCTTATTGCTGCTTTTTGGGATAAGAGAGGATCCTAACTGCTTTGGATGCTTTTTTGTTGTGTGTTGGATTTGGGTGTTGAATTTCAGGTTGCTGTCAAGGTGCAGGCCCAGGAATTTGCCCTCATTATGTTTAGCAATAAGAGTGTTGTCAATCATAATGTGCAACACCTGCTCTGTTACCAAACATAATATAGAAGGTTTTGTCATTATTAAGTGTAAGTTTATTAGCAGTCATCCTGGTCGATATTTTTACTAGCTCTTCGTTAGCAATGGTGTTGAGGGAGGCAAGATTAGGGTGGGAGATTACTTAAGTCGTGTCGTCAGCAAAGATAATATGTTTAAGGTGTTGTGATACATTAGGAAGGTCATTGATATATAAGAGGAAGAGCAGGGAACCACGGACACTTCCCTGTGGCACTCCAGTATCAAGTGGTCTTGTTAGGTTAGGTAAGGTTCGTCAGGAAACAGGGCAAGTGTTTCCTGACGCGGGTCAGATGATGACCCGCCGTTGGAGCTTTTGGTCATCTGACCGAGGCCTTCCGCTGGCTTACCGGTCCACATCTTTAAAAATTATGGTCAATTATAACCATTTTATCTTATTATATTGTGGTCTTGTTGATGAGGTTGTGTCCTTAATAGAGACGTATTGATGCCTATTAGTGAGGTAGGATTTGAAATATGTAAGTGCGTGGCCTCTTATACTATAATGATCAAGTTTGTGGAGTAGGATGCCGTCCGTGGTCTATTGTATTAAAAGTTTTCCTTAGGTCGATAAAGAGTCCTAATGGATATTAATTTTTTCCAGTGCTGTGTAAAGCAGGTCTAGCATTTTTACAACTGCGTCGTTTGTGCTTTTGCTTTTCCTGAAGCCAAATTGGCAGGGGTTGAGGATGCTTTGCACTGTTATAAAGGAATATAATCTCTTGTGCACGAGCTTCTCGAAGAATTTGGATAGCAACGGTAAGTTTGATATTGACCTATAGTTGTTTACATCTGTGGGGTCACCACCTTTGTGTATTGGTGTTACCCTTGCTGTCTTGAGTAGTGTCGGGAAAATGCTAGTTTCTAGTGATTTGTTAAAGAGTAATGAAATAGCAGGCGAAAGGACTTGAGCCGCTCGTTTGTACAATAATGGTGGGACTTAGCCAGATTTCCTGATTTATTTTTAAGTGACTTAATAATCGTGGTGACTTCTGTGGGCTCAGTTGGTGCAAGATAGGAGGAGGTTGGGAAATTCCCATCTGAGTAATCACTTGCTCGGGCATTGGCACCTGGGATTTTACTGGCGAGATTTGATCCTATGGTTGAGAAAAGTCATTTATCTTGTTAACTGTATCAATAAGCTGTAGTTGTGTTTCATTCGGTTTAGTTAGGACAATATCCCTAGTTTGTGGGTGATACATCTTGTCACGATGATAGTACCCGTTAATTTTTTTTACCTGTGCTAGCAAATCGGTCAACACAGAAGATTAGATAAAAACCTTGGAATCGTTGGAATCCGGTGTGGTTTTCTTAACATAAGGCTCGTTCTGTTATTGGCTGGCATAATGTAATCGTTGGATTCAGATCAATTATTGGAAAATGCCTTTACTGATCTGCTTCAAACTTTCAGCATTGGTAGACTTCATTATTACTATTATTATTATCATCAAAACTAAGTGCTAAACCACTAGGGTCATTCAGGTCTGAAGGGTAGAGTTAGTATGGGTACTGAAGAGTGCTAAAGGAAGTATAATCAAAGGTTGTCTAATAGATCTCTTGCTGTCAAAAAGTCAAAGAGTGAGTCTGTGTCTAGGGTGGGGCCGTCAGCGAGGAGGGAAGATGAAGTAAGTGTGTTAGAGGGTAGACTTTATTAAAAGTAAGCTTCATGTTCATTTTGAGATGAGTGAATTCCATTTTTCCAATTTTATTAACTAAATTATTTCTCATGTAATAACTAGAGCATGATTCTTCAGTTCGACTTCAAACCCTATTATTATTACATATTATCAAAACTAAGTGCTAAGCTTCAAACCCTAAACTCTGGTGTCTCTTTATTGGAAATATTTTTGAATTGATTTTCCGCTGTGTGGTTGCCATTTGCCATATTTTAAAGTTTTTCAAATTAGATTTAATAAAAAAAAAAAAAGGATTTTTTCTTATAGGCCTATATTGAATTGCAAATAGAATTTAATTGAAAAAGAAAACGGAAAAACATAAAAAAATCGGTTTTTATGAATTTTTAAATTGAACCAGGATAATAATATCTTTATTTACTACAAGTACAAGTACAAGGTACACAGTCCTAGCTGACATCAATGACATACTACTATAAAGAAAGCCGCTTGTTATGCTGAGCATTTCGGGCAAATTATGTCAGTTTTGTCCCAGGATGCGACCCACACCAGTCGACTAACACCCAGGTAACCATTTTACACTGATGGTTGAACATGGACAGCAGGTGTCTTATGGAAACACGTCCCTAATGTTTTCCAGCCGTACCGGAGGAGATTCGATCCCCGGACCTCAGTGTGTGAGCTGAGTGCGCTAGCGATCGAGCAATGAGACAATTCTACAAGAGCAATCCCTGCAATTGCTTCTCTCGTGAAATATGATGGGACAGAAGGCAGGGTTATTGGGTGCCAGGGATGCCTCGCATTGTCGCACGACCATCGATTTTTTTTTTACGTAATCTAAAAAAAAATTGTAAAGCCTCCAAGATTCTAACCCCAAAAATGTATACTAACCTCACTCACACGTCCAATTTAAAAGAAAAACATCAACTGTTAAAAATAATAACTCTCCAACTTTCCTTCCTTCTACCCAGCGGTGTCCTCACCTAAAATACTCTACGCATGTCCTCACCTAAAATACTCTACGCATGTCCTCACCTAAAATACTCTACGCATGTCCTCACCTAAAATACTCTACGCATGTCCTCACCTAAAATACTCTACGCATGTCCTCACCTAAAATACTCTACGCATGTCCTCACCTAAAATACTCTACGCATGTCCTCACCTAAAATACTCTACGCATGTCCTCACCTAAAATACTCTACGCATGTCCTCACCTAAAATACTCTACGCATGTCCTCACCTAAAATACTCTACGCATGTCCTCACCTAAAATACTCTACGCATGTCCTCACCTAAAATACTCTACGCATGTCCTCACCAAAATACTCTACGCATGTCCTCACCTAAAATACTCTACGCATGTCCTCACCTAAAATACTCTACGCATGTCCTCACCTAAAATACTCTACGCATGTCCTCACCTAAAATACTCTACGCATGTCCTCACCTAAAATACTCTACGCATGTCCTCACCTAAAATACTCTACGCATGTCCTCACCTAAAATACTCTACGCATGTCCTCACCTAAAATACTCTACGCATGTCCTCACCTAAAATACTCTACGCATGTCCTCACCTAAAATACTCTACGCATGTCCTCACCTAAAATACTCTACGCATGTCCTCACCTAAAATACTCTACGCATGTCCTCACCTAAAATACTCTACGCATGTCCTCACCTAAAATACTCTACGCATGTCCTCACCTAAAATACTTACGCATGTCCTCACCTAAAATACTTACGCATGTCCTCACCTAAAATACTCTACGCATGTCCTCACCTAAAATACTCTACGCATGTCCTCACCTAAAATATCTACGCATGTCCTCACCTAAAATACTTACGCATGTCCTCACCTAAAATACTCTACGCATGTCCTCACCTAAAATACTCTACGCATGTCCTCACCTAAAATACTCTACGCATGTCCTCACCTAAAATACTCTATGCATGTCCTCACCTAAAATACTCTACGCATGTCCTCACCTAAAATACTCTACGCATGTCCTCACCTAAAATACTATACGCATGTCCTCACCTAAAATACTATACGCATGTCCTCACCTAAAATATACTATGTAGGCTATCACCAGCATGGTCTTCCAACTGGATGCGTAAGCTTTTTTTTTTCATCAGGCAAGAATATGGTTCATATAGTATTTATTTAGTTTTTTAAACATCGCTTTTTGCATACATCACATCTAATATAATCTGCTATTATTGTTTTATAGCAATTGTGCTGCAATATCCTGAACTTGGTATCGCATAAAATATTATCATCTACATATGACATAAAATATCCAGCTGCACAATAACGAGAACCGCAACAAGTCCAACATGAAAGTGACTACCATTTTTCTTAAGTTCTCTATAAAAATATATTCCATTAAGGCAAGACCTTTTTTATACTTCCACTTATTTTGTTACTGATATACTTGAAAAAAAAAATAAAACTGCTGAGGCTGGGCAAGTGGAGTGTTTGCGCTTATTGCATGCTGCCATTTTGAACAAGACTGCGTTATAATATTTTACACATGGACATTAATTTCGTATCAAATATACATAAAAGTTATTAAAAGTAATAACTCGTTACTAGGAGCGCGTGAAGCCAGCGGTAATAATGATTGTGTCGGTTGCCAGGCAGTGTTTCATATGTTATTGTGGTTATCGAGGAGGTAAGACTGCGGTTGACTATGATACTAGGATGATATCTTGAAGTGATACTAGGATGATATCCTGAAGTGTTGTCTTTAAGAAAAACGGAAGAGTTTTCAGATTTATACAAACTTTTATAAAACAATATCAAGAAGTACCTTTGGCAACTGGTAACTAACTTTATTTTGTGGCTGGGAGTAAAAATTTTCTTGTGGTGATGGAAGGCAAAGGTTCAGAGGTGTCGGCTTCCTCAGTCTCCCTAGTATGAAAGAAAGGTGTCAGCCTCGACACTGTCTCTTTATGCTGGAGAGTGACTGGTCGGAAGCTCGCTAATGTCTTCCTTGATGTTTCTTATTGACTCCTAATGTGAGAGATACCAGTGGCAGGTTTCTTGCTGCCTCACTCACATGAAAGAGGCATCAGTAGCATATTGCTTTATAGTTTGTTTTTAACCATGCGTGTTAATTTACTTTTACCAAAAATGAATCTGAATGTTCTAGGGGAAGCTAAACCAATTTAGAAGTCATGTTTATCAAAGAAACTCGGAACTCAGTTTGGAATATTACTCAAACGTTTCGGCAATTTATCTTCATACTCCATTCACACACAAACATTGGAACATACGAAGATAAATTATAAACCTCTTCACCGAAGGGTCTCCATTAGGAACCTCACAGAAACTGCCAGTAATGAATCAAGTGGTCAGAAGGGTTTCCCAGCCCCCTTGTTAGTCTTTGTTGTAGACATCCAAAACTGTGTATTGTGTTTGGCTTGTGATCCAGATGTGTTCAGAAATTCCTTCAGGCGTCATGGTGGGCTTTACTGTTGATGCTGCTGCTGCTGCTGCAGTTCCTACTTGAACGTTTGTTGGTGCTCCTCCATCAAAGGACATTCCAGCACAATTGTCGGGCAATAATCATAATAGAGCTTGTGCAGCTTCAATATAGCATCTAATGGGAACATGTTCGTGTGATATCACATGACATTATAACAAAGTTATTATTCTAATGATAATATTAACTGAAGTTGATGATTTGTATACAGTTCTGATGGTTTACGGTATCCCCGAAAAGGAAGCTAAGTGGTTCCTTGAATTATTTCTTACTTTGTATTTCCTTTTTTCTGCTACTAACTTTTCATTTTAATTTCGCTCATAGCTTGAGGCCTCATTCAATCCCTTTCAAATTTTCTATGCTTATATACGGTAATTGGGGTCGGATTCTTGAAGCATGTGCAGGTGCTCTATGATCAAAGTTGTAGGACCCATTCCGAACATACTTGAATGGCTCCGGAAACTCCCAAAACACTGAGCAATAACTTCAAGCTTTCCGAAGAGAAGGTTCGTAATTCGGCGACGGTGGAGAATAAAATTGAAGTGTGTAGGCTCAGAACTGCCAATCTTTTGTGTAAAATAGTTTTCAATATTTATTTTTTGTTAAGTCATGATAAATGCATTTCAGTTTACCTGTTCTGAACAGCTTCATTATTTACTGGTTGATGCATCTTAGAGCCAGGATATTACCAATTAACTTTTGTGTACTGGCAAGTTCGTCAGTATAGTTAAAGTAGATAAAAAAGAACTTAGAATCATTGGAATCCGTGCTAAATCTGACCAATGGCTCATCTTATCGTCTTAGTTTTCACCATCAGGTATTTTTTCCTGAGTGCAATGGTCACACTTATTAGGTGATGTAAGTCCCAATTTGCCAATGTTAATGAGTAAACAGTGATATTTATTTATATACACAAAAAAAAATTAAAAATACTTTTTCTGATCGAAATCAAAATATTGTTGATGATGCTTTCTAATTTTAAATTTTATTGAAATTATTAAAAACATGGAATGTTTGGAATCAGCGCCGACACCACGAGGACGTTCTCAAGATCACATCACTAGCTGGGACAGCAAGCGTCCGAAGACTCAAGAGGACGCGCGTCCGAAGACTCAAGAGGACGCATGTTTACCAAGATGTGACCAGAGTAAAGATAAATAAGAAAGAAGACGATCACTGACTCTCCACCCCGGGGAGAAGATGAATGTTACCCTCCAACGGGAGGGACCACAGCAAGACGTCCGCGCAGGACACAAGAAAGATGAACGACACCCCCCCACCCGGGAAGCCACCGCCGGGTTACCATCTGGAAAAGACCCGGGGCGGGACATGTACCGGCGAATCATTCAAGTTTAAATTGGAATCAGCACAATTAGTGGTAAATGCCTTCACTGATAAATTTTAAACTTTCACTATTGTTGGGTTTAATTAAGAGAAAGCTTGGTGTTCACTTAGTGCTGAGTAAATTTCAAACTAGCAATTTCATTAAAAAAAAAAAACAGTTTTTCCTTAATAAAGGAGGAGGTGTTGATTCGCCGGGAATTCTCCCAGCCTGGGTCTCTTCTAGATGGCGACCCGGCTCCGGCTCCCTGTCGTGGGAGTATCAGAGACCTATGTCTCCCATGGGAGGAGGTACAAGTACCCCCTCAGCGTTGGGACCAACTGTCCCCAGACCTAGCCACATTCCCCGCCCTCACGGGGATCAGAGGGAGAAGCTAGGCCTCTCTGGTCCACCATCTTCCCTGACGAGAATAGCAGGCTTAAGAGCTGCAGATGGTCGCAAGCTCCAGCCTTGGCACCTTCCCTGCCCTAGAAGGGCTGGGCATGGTGAACGACCATCCCCCCCCCCTTAATAAAAAGAGAACGTTTCTTTTGATCGGCTTCAACCTCTTGAATGCTGGTATAACTCAAAGGAGAGTAATTTTATACTAATTTTAAGTTGGTGTGGTTCAAATTGGAGAGTTTTCTAAAGCAATTTTATCAAATTAAAATTTCTTAGAAAACAAAAATTAAATAATTTTCGTAACGGATTACAGAGAATTTGATATATAATGTAAATAAGAAGGGTAGACTGAAAGAAAATAAAAATTAGCATTTTAAAGTTTTTTTTTTTTTTTTTTTTAAAAAAGAAACCAAGCTTTCGGAATATTCTCACCTATATTTTTCCTTTCTTCCTCGATTTTTTTTCTTATTAGTCGTGGATGCCTTTGTTGATGAGCTTCAAATATTCAGTGCTAGTGTACCCTATCTAGGGACATATCCACTGACCTATTTACATGACTGGTTCCCTGTATACAATGTTACATAAGCCCTTCCCAAATTTTGTTTACGAGTGACAACTGTAAAAAATCGCCTCTGATTGGCACCGAAATTTCTACACCGGTGAATTATACAAGAATATTGTGCCACTTGTAATTTCGAAATGCTATAGGATTATTTTGCGCTACTGCATTATCTGGCTTGACTCTGATGACGGGGTTTTTGATCCCAGGAACTGAACTTACACTCCAATTCACTGGATTGAATTTGATTATAATGAAAAACGAGTAAACAGCATCAGTCTCATCTTATAAAATTGTTAACAAAAATTCTTGCTTTAGACTAGGTAGATGCACATTGTTGGATCAAGTGTAATAACTGGAGAATGCCTTTTCTGCTCGGCTTGAAACTTTTAGTGGTGATGGGTGTTCCTCAAAGGAAGCTTTGCTTTGATTTTAGGTTGTGTAAATTTTGATTTGCCAGTTTTATTCATCAGACTAGATTCTTTGAACTAAATGAAGAATATCTCTTCTGATTATAAATACGTCACAATGACTTTTTTTGGGTTGGGTTAGGTTAAATCTACATAGTGTTCCCATACAAAAGCTTACTTAATTACATAAATACTAAATTTAACCTTAAATGCTGATAAATCCTACTTTGAAGAAAAACAAAATTATTTTGGCTTATGTTTTCTTTCAAGATGTATTTTTTTTTTTTGGGGGGGGGGGGGGGTTGGAGAAACAGGGATAACTGAAAAAACGGATTTTTCATGCGATAATTTCTTAGTGCCTTCACCCATCAGCGCAAATTCGGAGCGACTTCAAACTTAATGTGCTGGTGTATTTTAGAATATTGGTACCTCCAAGATAAGAAAATTCTTCGGTTTGAATTTTCTGCTGGTTTATCTTATTGAAAGGTTTGAATTGGTTTAAGGCTTCGTGTGTATCCTAATTTGCATCTTTCCTTGAAAAAAATCGAGATATTTGTGTCATAAGATAACTTCTGTTTTCTTTTCATAAGCCAGTCGTTAATTATGACTTATCTTGAGTTCAGTGCGGTCTATGGAACTTTTCTATGTACCTGTTACCAGTCAGTACCATGGATCGAGTGGCTTTCCATTTTACTACTTATTCAATGATTGTCGTTACGATATATATATATATATATATATATAAATATATATATATATATATATATATATATATATATATATATAAATATATATATATATATATATATATATATATATATATATATATATATATATATATATATATATATATATATATATATATATATCGTAAGTTTAAAAATATAGTGTTAAGGAATGAAGATGTAAACAGAGAAAACGTTAGCATATGAGAGGTTTTTACAAATAGAAGTGATGCAAGGAGCGAGGCGTATATGGAGAGAAAAAGAGGTTAAGAGAATGGTGAAACAATGTAAAAAGAGAGCAAATGAGAGAGTGGGTGAGATGTTATCAATAAATTTTGTTGAAAATAAGAAAAAGTTTTGGAGTGAGAAAGCCTAGGGAACGAATGGATTTGTTAGTTAAAAATAGGAGAGGAGAGTTATTAAGCGGAGAGTTAGAGGTATCGGGAAGATGGAGGGAATATTTTGAGGAATTGTTAAATATTGATGAAGATAGGGAAGCTGTGATTTCGTGTATAGGGCAAGGAGGAATAACATCTTATAGGAGTGAGGAAGAGCCAGTTGTGAGTGTGGGGGAAGTTCGTGAGGCAGTGAGTAGAATGAAAGGGGGTAAAGCAGCTGGGATTGATGGGATAAAGGTAGAAATGTTAAAAGCAGGTGGGGATATAGTTTTGGAGTGGTTAGTGTTTTTATTTAATGAATGCATGGAAGAGGGTAAGGTATCTAGGGATTGGCAGAGAGCATGCATAGTTTTTTTTTTATAAATTCAAAGGGGACAAAAGATAGTGTAAAAATTATAGGGGAATAAGTCTGTTGAGTATACCTGGTAAAGTGTATGGTAGAGTTATTATTGAAAGAATTAAGAGTTAGACGGAGAGCAGGATAGCAGATGAATAAGGAGGCTTTAGGAAGGGATGGGGGTGTGTAGGCCAAGTGTTTGCAGTGAAATATATAGGTGAACATTATTTAGAGAAGGGTAAAGAGGTATTTGTGGCATTTATGGATTTGGAAAAGGCATATGATAGGATGGATAAGGAAGGGGGCAATGTGGCAGATGTTGCAAATGTATGGAATAGGATGTAGGTTATTGAAAGCGGTGAAAAGCTTTTACGAGGATAATGAGACTCAGGTTAGAGTATATAGGTGAGAGGGAGATTATTTCCCAGTAAAAGTAGGCCTTAGACAGGGATATGTGATGTCACCATGGTTATTCAATATATTTCTAGATGGAGTTGTAAGAGAAGTGAATGCTCGGGTGTTGGCAAGAGGTGTGAGGTTAAAAGATAAAGAATCTAACACAAAGTGGGAGTTGTCACAGTTGCTCTTTGCTGATGACACTGTGCTTTTGGGGGATTCTGAAGAGACGTTGCAGAGGTTGGTGGATGAGTTTGGAAGGGAATGCAAAAGAAGGAAATTAAAAGTGAATATAGGAAAGAGTAAGGTGATGAGGATAACAAAAAAAATAGGTAACGGAAGATTGGATATCAGATTGGAGGGAGAGAGTATGGAGGAGGTGAATATGTTCAGATATTTGGGAGTGGATGTGTCAGTAGATGGGTCTATGAAGGATGAGGTGAATCATAGAATTAACGAGGAGAAAAAGGTGAGTGGTGCACTGAGGAGTCTGTGGAGACTGAACTTTATCCATGAAAGCAAAGAGGGGAATGTATGAGAGTACAGTTATACCAATGCTCTTGTATGGGTGTGACAGGCATGGGTTGTGAATGTTGAAACAAGGAGAAGGCTGGAGGCAGTGGAGATGTCAGGTCTGAGGGCAATGCGTGGTGTGAATATAATGCACAGAATCCGTAGTTTGGAGATAGGAGGTGTGGGATTACCAAAACTATTATTCAGAGGGCTGAAGAGGGATTATTAAGATGGTTTGGACATGTAGAAAGAATGGAACAAAATAGAATGACTTCGAGAGTGTATAAATCTGTAGTGGAGGGAAGACTGGGTAAGGGTCGGCCTAGGAAAGGTTGGAGGGAGGGGTAAAGGTGGTTTTGTGTGCGAGGGGCTTAGACTTCCAGCAAGAGTGTGTGAGTATTTTAGATAGGAGCAAATGGAGAAAAATGTTTTTTAGGACTTGACGTGCTGTTGGAGTTTAAGCAAGGTAACATTTATGAAGGGATTCAGGAAAACCGGCAGGCCGGATTTGATTTATGGAGATGGGAAATACAGTGTCGGCACTCTGAAGGAGGGGTGTTAATGTTGCAGTTTTATAACTGTAGTGTAAGCACGCCTCTGGCAAGACAGTAATGGAGTTTCCCACCCTGCCTTGGTGGGAAACGGTCTGTGCAAATATATATATATATATATATATATATATATATATATATATATATATATATATATATATATATATATATATTGCAGTATTCATGCAATATTGTGGGAGAATAAAACTATTTTTAACAACAAATTGCAACAGGGGCCGCAATTCAGACGAGGACAGTTATAGCGTGTTCATCATATTACTTGGCGATCCTAAATGGAACATTACAATCATACGGCTTAGTGACCATAACTTGCATATTATATTAATAACCAGCCCATGCTGTTATAACTTTATTGGGCCATTGTCAAGAGCTTTATTAACGTGTTATATTAACTGGCTATAATGATCCATTTTACTCCACCAAAATGTTACGTTTTATTAACGGGTTCAATTATTATGCTAGGATAGAAGGAGGGGGTAAAGCAGTCAGGGCGTGTGTCTGTTAGACATAGTGGTGATGTACTGATATGGGAGAGTCTTATGTTGAGTGTTGTTGTGACTTATTGTTTGAATTTACATTTTTAGCAAAGTTCACGCTCTGCTATGCTGTGCGTCCTCACGTATTTGTACTTTCCTAATTCTGGGTACAGTGGTCCAGTCTCATCACCAGGCTCGAGCCTCTATTGGCCGCTACTGTGTTTACTCTCCAGGCAGCGTAAGCCCTACCATACTTATCCGTGAAACTATGAATGCATCCTGCCTCTTCCCACTTCGCTGTGTGAATCGTTAAACGTTTTGACCACTAAGTCTAAAGAATAATTCCCTAACATCTCTGTGTCATCTGTTTTTATCTTCAAGCTTCTTTACATTCTTTGTCAGATGCTGTCCAATTCTGACAATGCAGAATCCAAGAAGAGTCAGACATATACCGTGTTAATGCCTCCTTGTTGAGGTTTCATAAAGTTACCCTTAAATTTTTGTTCCTCGCGTTTGCTGCTGTATGATTGGGGTGATGAGCGCCTCAGACGAAATGCTTGGAACTATGCTCACCCGATACATTTTAAGCACTGGAGAACATGTGAACTTGTCGATAAACCCAGCCAGTGATATATGGTATTACCTTTGTTACCTATTACTTCTTTTTGAGAAACTTTCTCTAGACTACTACTCTAGTTGTTTGCCATGAAGAGGGCAGCCACCAGATATCAAGAAACGATTTCCATAGCGAAGATTAATATACAAGGGTCTTCCTCTTTCAGAGAGTTCTGTAGCCTTTGTCGCCCGAGCCTGTATTTTGTTACCGGTCATCTTTGCCCCTCCCAGATAGTCATGACTTTGCATTTTCTGGGTTTTAATTCTAATAACAACTTGTCAGATCAATGTAGTTTGTCAAGATCCATTTGTAGTCTTTTCTGCTTCCTGTTATATATTCCTTGATTCGTCTCTAAAACCATGCTGAATGTTTATGAATCATCCCTATTCTACTATAAGTACTTCACTAGCCTTTTGGTAATCTTCACAATATTTTAACATATTATGCATTTTAGTGACACTGGCCTGTAGCTTAAGGATCCCTGTCTGACCTATATTTTAAATATCGGGACTTCATTCGCGGTTTTTCTGACCTCGTTTCAGATGACTTGTTAGCGGTTCACAACGTTCTTATGCTCCCTCTCACAAAACCCACAGAGATATTGTCTGGTGTGACTATGGTATAAGACACCTAGAAACATATATAGTGTGGTGATAATGTGCATTAATGTCACATCCATAAATAGTACATGTACATATACTACGTCGAGATGTAGTACATATGCCTAAGGAACCGAATCCTTTTTATGAGGGGGGGGGGAGGCAGACACAAAATTGGCAGAATTTTACATTACGCAATTCAGTGCCCGAAATAAGTTTATAAACTAATTAGCTATATGTATGGTAAAGGGTTCATTATAAGTGGGCGGAGTTTGGATAGCCACTTAAATTACTACCAAAATACGAATAAAATTCTTGTCATGCTTTTACAGATTATCTTTCGTGGCGGACACATTGTGTAAACGAAGAAAAAAACAGCATATCCTTGTACTCAGACTGCGAGTAATGAAAGAAACATGTTTCTCTGATGTGCCAGAGGATGAAAACAGATTAAAATATGGTGGCAAACATAGAACCAGCTGCGACTGATTTCCATCGTCCACTGCACTGAAATTTGATCTTCTCGTTTCTGTGCATTTTTTTTTTTATAATTTTCTTAATAGCCAGAAACAAACCATACCACGGGTGGGGCGTGAACCCGCGGTTAGATATTATAAATATACCTAGTTGGATGAATCTTATTGTAGCCAGCTAGCCCAGTGGCTAACACTTTGGTGAGGAGTTTTATGACTCTCTAACCGTGGGTTCAAGCCCCGCCTGTGGAATGGTTTGTTTAGTTGGCAGTTAGTGTCTGAAACACGATGCAGTCTGGGATGAAAGAGTGAATAAATGATTTCTAAAGTAATTAACATAAATATAAGCACATCACAAAAATACTAAACATTAAGACACAACCACACGCACACTAATTAATAAACAGGAATAATTTCTTGACTAACATTACCCTAGACATGACTTGTTGTGCAATGTCACTGTGACATCTCGGTAACTCAATGTTTAAAAAACAATGACACATCGAATATCAAATTATATTTCAATCTGCAAGCGATTCTGTCGGAAGCGCATGTCATAATGACTGGTAACTGGAACCGCAAGGAGTAAAGACATAGGTCAGATGAAGAAAGAAGTTACTTGCGTTCATACATTGTAACTGACCGAACATATTGCAATCGAAGAAAAGTCAGCGACCTTTATCCACCAACTCTCACTATCAAATATTTGAACGCCAACTATACAAGTGTTTTGAAGTAGTACATTATATTCCAATATGCTGCATTTGTCTAGGAAATAATACTAACATGAATATGCCAAACTGAAAATGAAATTATCACTGACAAAGTTATTTTTCTTTCAATTCTTCTTATTATTTTTTATATTTTGTCTAAATCCGCAGAGTCTCTGAGGCAATTTGCTTGAAATTTGCCTCCCCAGCCACCCCACTTCCGGTCTTTACGCTTATAGTGAAGACAGAGAAATATACATTTTAAGAGCTCGAATCACCTGAAAAATATACTAATTAATATTTTGTTTTACTTTCTTTAAAAAAAATGTACAAGCAGTGCCTGGTGTATTGAGTCAAGATGTGAAACCTGAGTTAAGCAAGAAATACAGTGTTACATTAGACACCATAACTGACTGAAGAGAAATGCTGATCGAACATATTTATTTACACCAGAAGTTCGCAGTAAATATGAATACTAGATAAGGTGGAGAGTGATAACAATGTTCTGCAGGGAAATCCTTCCCCACTCGTGAGAGGTGAATTGATGCTGATGAGGGGTTCTTTATCCATGAAAATGTAACTACTTTTCATTTCCTAGTACATATCTGATGTTCTCCAATTTTAGTACATATCTGATGTTCTCCAATTTTAGTAAATATCTGATGTTCTCCAATTTTAGTACATATCTGATGTTCTCCAATTTTAGTACATATCTGATGTTCTCCAATTTTAGTACATATCTGATGTTCTCCAATTTTAGTACATATCTGATGTTCTCCAATTTTAGTACATATCTGTAATAATATTGGTAGAATTACCGACAATATGTTAAGTAAAAGGACACAAATGCAACTAATGTGACATTTTATTGTGGCAACGTTTCGATCTCCAGGAGCTTTTTCAAGCCGTTACAAGCGATACATGGACACAGAGCGTATATATATACTCTCAAAGTGAGGTGTAATACTAGTGGTGGTAGAAGTAGTAGTGATATAAGTAGTAGTAGTAGTACTAATACAATAAGGTAGAACAATCAAATTGCACATGAGTAAAAGGTGATAAAACAAATACTTGGGTAGTATAACAATAGGTTAGACAAATATTGATGGAGAGGTGCAGAAGTTGTAGGAGGTGTCACATTTGTTCAATGTGGAAGTAGGTCGTGCCCAAGGAATAGGCAAGCGAAGAAATCCCTGTATTAAGATACCACTGTGTGGCGAAACGTTTCCTCAATAAAGATACCCAAGTGTTGCATATGTGTCTAATTTACCAACTCGTCGGTTCTCTGAACCATTCATTCACATCCTGTCTGACACTGCAACATATTGGTATCTTAATACAGGGATTTCTTCGCTTGCCTATTCCTTGGGCACGACCTACTTCCACATTGAACAAATGTGACACCTCCTACAACTTCTGCACCTCTCCTGTCTACAGTATATAAGCTTCCTCTGCTCATATGCTGTTATTCTATTCAAGATTGATGGACTGACAACATCGACTCAAGATTGAGGGACTGACAACCTCACACTCCTCCTGTTCTTCACGATTCTCCTTTGTATGGACTGATGAAGCCACTGTGTGGCGAAACGTTTCCTCAATAAAGATACCCAAGTGTTGCATATGTGTCTAATTTACCAAATCGGTGTGTTAACACAGGATTATGTAACACTTGAGTACTTCGTGTGAAAAAGCAGCAGTCTGGCCATGCTATACAAATATTTTGGGATTTGTATTTGCAGACATTTAAAGCCAATAAAGTAGTGCCTAAGTGCCCGTAATGAGGCTACTAGATTCCTCAGATTTACATCAAGAAATGATAATAACAAAATTTCTCAAGATTATACTACAGATGTATGAACCTTTGGTAAAACCGATTTAGGTTATATTACCCAGTATAATCTACATCTATGAAATGGATATGAAAACGTTGAAAAACATATATAAGAGGAAACCAAAGTCAGTTAACTTTTGCAATGCATGAAAATTTACTGGTAAGAAAATAAAATATGAAAATATTTTGTTAAGTAACAATGAATGGGTCCTAATCAGAAGATGACTCATCACTGGCTTCTGAAGAAGGACCAGAGATGTTCAAGTGGCGGCACCGTAAACAACCCTATGACGGGGAACCTGGTGATTCCATTCCGATGTCCAAAGACAGATAATTACAGTTCTGCAATTGTGTTTCCATACGCTCAACAGCATAGGCGCACTAAGTATTATTGTGGTTTAAAGGTTAGCTACAGTCAATAAAGCATGCTCGTGTCTTCTTCCTGGGGTTCTCGGTTATCTCACAAGTCAACAAACCAATTTCTCCTAAAGACCAACTCTGACTTTAGGGCAGCAGCTCGAGCGCCGGAGTGTGACGAAGTCTAAGTACCACCTGTGACCTGCACTAAATAGAGGATATGGTGGGAGTGGACGAAGAAGAGTAAATCAGATTTTTGACAGTGATCTAGAGGGGGTGAGATGAAAAACAGCAGGGCGGGGGCTTTCTAGTTATCTGAATGCAGTGTTTTAGAGGTAGAATAATTTTACCTAAATCTTCCGAGGTGATGAAACTGACAGTTTTCTGGATTACTGCGTTAGTAGAAGAAAGAGCAGAAGATTGCAGACAGCGTCGTTAACGTATGTTTTCTTCGCTGATGATAAGTCTAGTCTCATCAAACTACAAAGTAATTTTCTGAATTTCGGAGAATAACACAGGCATTGATGAGTAAGATATATGTCTTCACATTTCTACTACTCCTTCTGCCTTTGTATTCGACTGGAGAAGCCATCAATAGTCTCCATTCTGTTCTTTCAGCTTCACATTGTTCCAGACTATGGAGCACAACTCTTCTCCAGGATGAGGGACTAACGATATAATCAGTCCAGGGGGATGGACTGATTACATCGTTTTTACATCTCTACTTCTCCTGCTGCCTCTGTATTCGACTGAAGAAGTCTTATTATGTAGGCGAAACATTTTGGAATGAAGATACCTATGTATCTTATCAACTTGTAGGTTCTGGTTATCCCTACCTCACATAATTGTGATCTCTCAGACATTGCTACAAGCATCTAGACTCTAGATTCTACAGATTTCTTCCACATACACCTCTCATGATTCATAAGGGATAATTTACACTCCTGCTTTAGACTAAGTTCGACAGTGGTGGTTACATTGATGTTGCTCCTGGCGAGTATGTTAGTTGTATTTTTGCCATTTCAGTAACTAAAGGTTAACTCCCCAAAGTCTATGGTGAGTAGGTCATCAAAAAAGGGAGTCGTTCATCCTCCTCCTCCTCCTCCTTTATAGAAAACGTTATGGAAGGGTCCACGGAGCTAATCTTGGAGAGCAGTTCGGCAATAACCAACACATGGTCCACATATAAACAAGACGTGGTATACGGTTTATGGCAATTTATGAAAACGTTTCGCCCACCAGGGACTTCATTATTTCACAAAGAATAACAAGACGTGGGTAAATAGTGGGGTTGAGGAGAGAGCCTCGGTTAATAGAATGAAATCATGAAGTCATTCTTCAGCAACGAGGAGTTGATGAGGTTAGGTGAATAAAACATCTTAATAAATAAAATAATATAACCCAAATATTGTCATTTTAACATAGTCAATATATTCTACCACTGTATTGCGACAGTCCACATAAGTTATGTAACACATCATGGGGATGGACTTAATTTGCTCTTCCTATAAGTGTTCTTTGTAGAGATTGAAGACGACTGACTGGTGAGCTCATGACTATCCCAAACCGCCGTCTGTATATCGGTGAAATCAGTATTAGATATGATTGAAATAAACAAAAGCAGGTGTAAATAATGCAGAGACCTGATAACATCCAGCAACGAGAGATGAATGAATTCAAGTTAGCCAAATTCAGAGTCACAAAAGATATTGGAAAATAATGATTTGATACGTTGTACAGCGTTTGATGATACTGACGATGTGGTAGACATATACAATTATGAGATTTGTTAACTGAAGATATTTGACACAAGTGGCGTTTTCACTCCAGACACAGACACAGATAAAAGTTTCCTTTAATGTCATAATTTTAAGTATGTGTTCTCTTCAGTACTGATTTTATAACCGACTTGCTGATGAGTGGAACAAGTTTCCAAGGAGCTTTATTGACGCCTTTAAAAAGAGCCTACACAAATAGACGAGTGAGAATAAGTAGGCTTGTTGGTCTATGCCAACAAGCCTAATTCTTCTATAATTATTTGTAAAATTACCGACGTTATGTTTAGTAAATGGACATAAGAGAAACATATAAGATATTCACTACAGCTACGTTTCTTGCTCCAGGAGCAAAACAGTAAATGTCAATAAGTTACACTTGTGTATATTTACCTAACGTGTTTTTACATGCAGCGTGGTAGTAAACAAGATGTACTCACCATTATGAAGATTTTCCTCTAGCGGGATCAATAGGGGCATCACCACGTTGATGGCCATACTGCAGATCCACTACACTAACAAAAGCGCTTATTTTACCACGTTTCTTTTTCTCAACGTTTACGAAGAGTATAAATCTAATTAAAATCGGCAATATTTCCAGTCTTTCCCATCACAAAGTAGTGACGATATTTACATTTACTAGGTTTTGGTAGTCTAGTTGTAAATAGCCTAGCAGTGTTAAATCCAGTGCTGACGTTGATACTGCCTCTGTCCTTTATATAGGTAATCAAGTTTCAACAAATATTAATGATGTGTGCCTTGTTTAATTATAATTTAATATTTTTTTCCTGTTAAATATTAGACGTGATCACTTTTAATGTTTCCAAAACGCTATATAATGTCTAGCATAGGAACGATTTTCATTTCTAAACTTGTTAGCCTTTTCTGATGCTACTGAAACTATTATCAGATTTATGGAAATGCAAAGTACGTTTGCTGGATATTTATGTTATATTAAAAAAACTACACTAGTGTTCCAGAGTGAATATAGATGACTTCAAAACCACTTTGTAAACGTCCCAATAAGAAGTCACGAGTCACACTGATTAATGTACAACACACTATTATGCGTCTTTTATGCAGTATTGGCCTCTAAGTGGGCGCCTTGATAACGAGAAAGGTCTCTTTAACCAAGAAATTACAGCTTTGTATTTCGTACAGTTTTAACGATTCCTAGTGATGATATAAATTACAATAATACAACACACTGTTGATAGGTAAGGCTAAGCTTGTTAAACAAGCTAGCGTGATGTGTGTAGTGAGCCAGGCTGCTGTAGTGAGCCAGGCTGCTGTAGTGAGCCAGGCTGCTGTAGTGAGCCAGGCTGCTGTAGTGAGCCAGGCTGCTGTAGTGAGCCAGGCTGCTGTAGTGAGTCAGGCTGCTGTAGTGAGCCAGGCTGCTGTAGTGAGCCAGGCTGCTGCCTTGTTTCACTCACTGGCTGCTGACACCACCTTGTCTCCAACTGTGTTTCGCCCACCTGTTGCTGCAACCAGCCTCTTGTCTACACCTTTCGCACACATCTGCATGAAAGAAATATAATGAAATCAGTTGTGCTAATTTAATAGTTTTAGTTCTAAAATTTCAGTTCTGAATTTGATGAAATAACTTTTAGTTAAAATTAAAACAAAAATATGTACGACAAAATACACACAGAGTCATGAAGATATACAAAAATGTTTCAGGATATCCGAATTGTGGTCGACATCTTTCACTTCTTTTATATCTGGTAAGAAACCAGAAACCATAAATATTTTAGAAAACGTGATACAACAAGTAGTACATATATAAAAAATATCAAATTTGTGTAAATATGAGTGAATTTACCGCAATCATTCAATAACTTATTGGTTATTTTCCACTTCAAAGTCCGCTGACTAAGGTCGCAGTTAGCTAAGTCAGGTTTAATGTTTATGACAGCAACACATAATATCTTCACACTCAAAGACATTCAAGAGATCTGCTTTCCCCAGGCACTCCACTGCTATATCCGACCTTCCTGCTGAATGATGCATACTGGAAAAATTTGAAGAAATACAACCGTGAAAGGAAACTCCTTACAGATTTCAAGGCTTCAAGTATTAGGTAAAAGATTTCTGCACAAGAGGATGGATCCTGTGGAGACAAGAATAAAATATAATATTGCTCACTTCATGCACTAAAGAATTTTTCTTGGTTAATACTCCATATATATCAAAACATATTTTATCGTTAGTCAATAGTGTTAGAGAAGCTGAACCAGTCCTGAAAGAAAATAAACCATATTTCTCTCATCTTTAATTGCAATAAATATAAATCACATCTTTAATAGGCTATGCTTAACATGATAACAAGTTGGCTTAGAAAATATAGCTAATTAGATTAATACGACACGAATTCTAATTGATAAGTGAAAATGATAGTAACGAAAATAATAAATAACACGTGATCTGTTTATTTATATACATAAATGGGATTAAGTCAGGAGTATCTGAGAGAGTTAGAGCTAAGGAAGGGTTAGGAATAATGTTGAAGGATCAGTTATGGAGAGAGAAGAGGGAACATAAATGTATAAATTCAAGGATTATGTGGATTAAAATAAGGGTCGGATGTGAAAAGTGGGTCATAATAAGTGTGTATGCAGCTGGAGAAGAGAGGAATGTAGATGAGAGAGAGAGATTTGGGGAGATGTTAAGCGAATGTGTAGAAACTTTTGAGCCAAGTGAGAGAGTAATCGTGGTAGAGGACCTAAATGCTAAAGTAGAAGCGTTTAGAGAAGGTGTGGTAGGTAAGTTTGGGGTGCCAGGTGTAAATGATAATGGGGAACATTTGATTGAACTTTGTATAGAAAGGGATTGGGTTATAAGTAACACATATTTTCAGAAAAAGAGGATAAATAAGTATACAAGATATGATGTAGGACGAAATCACAGTAGTTTGTTGGACTACATATTGGTAGATAAAAGACTGTTGGGTAGACTTCAGGATATACATGTTTATAGAGGAGCCACAGATATATCAAATCACTTTTTAGTTGTAACTACAGTGAAAGTAAAAGGTAGATGGAATACAAGGAGAATGGAAACAGCAAGTAAGAGAGAAGTGAAGATTTATAAACTAAAGAAGGTGGTGGTTAGGAGGACAGATGGG
>WNWK01007632.1:0-92086 GCA_009830355.1 Cherax destructor | reverse complement strand
GAATGCCTGAGGAGAGAAGCTCCCAGGGTAAACTGGGAAGGAAATAAGGGAGGGATGAGGAGGAGGAGGAGGAAAGGGAAAAGGGAGGATGGGGGAGATGGGAAAAGGGAGGGGGGATTGGGGGGTAATTAGGTTCGGTCTGAGGAAGAAGACCAAAAGGTCCAATTCCTCAGACCGATAGCCTCTTTACCACGTCAAGGAGCCCCCCTTAAAGAGGACCCCCTTAAAGAGGGACCTGAAGCTTAATACCGCTACAATCGCTCATCTGACTTTAGACCAAATGCCTCAACAATTATTCACGTGACTTGAGGCCAGATGACTTCACTTACTAGTATGATCTTCCTCTTTGACCGATTCCTCAGTGAGTGAACTAACACTAACATGAATCACAAACCCTATGAATAGCACGCAACACCGACTGGTTCTGCTTATGTCCACGAGGTGAAAACAGGTCAGGAGCATAAGTGCATGGTCAGGAGGGTGAGTGTGTGGTCTGGAGAGTGAGTGTGTGGTCTGGAGAGTGAGTGTGTGGTCTGGAGAGTGAGTGTGTCGTCCAGAGGGGAAAGTATGTGTGTGTGAGTGTGAATATGTATGTGCGTGTGTGTGTGTGTGTGGGTGTAAGTACTCACCTAATTGTGGTTGCATGGGTCGAGACTCAGCTCCTGGCTCCGCCTCTTCACTGACCGCTACTGGGTCCCTTCTCTCCCTGCTCCATGAGCTTTATCATACCTCGTCTTAAAGCTATGTATGGTTCCTGTCTCCATTACATCACTTGCTAGACTATTCCACTTCCTGACTACTCTATGGCTGAAGAAATACTTCCTAACATCCCTTTAACTCATCTGAGTCTTCAGCTTCCAATTGTGCCCCCTTGTTTCTGTGTCCCCTCTCTGGAACATCCTGTCACTATCTACCTTGTCAATTCCCTGCAGTATTTTGTATGTCGTTATCATGTCTCCTCTAACCCTCCTGCCCTCCAGTGTTGTCAAACCGATTTCCCTTAACCTTTCGTCGTAGGACATTCCCCTTAGCTCTGGAACTTGTGTGTGTGTGTGTGTGTGTGTGTGTGTGTGTGTGTGTGTGTGTGTGTGTGTGTGTGTGTTGTGTATGTGTGTGTGTGTGTTAGTTAGTTACCATTTTGTCCTAGGCACATGTCGATTAGACACTAGGCCTGTTGTATGTATGTGTGTGTGTGTAACGAAACACTTCGAAATGTTTCTGCCCCGCCGGGAATTGAACCCGGGCCCTCCGTGCGTGAAGCAAGAGCGTGCATGTGTGTGTGCGTGCGTTTTTGCGCTTGTCGCAACTAGGTCCGCTCTTCCCCAACTCCAAGAGCCTTATTGTACCTTATCTTTAAACTATGTATGGATCTTGCCTCCACTACATCACACTCCAGATTGTTCCACTTCCTGACATCTGTAAGGATGAAGAAATACTTCCTAACATCCCTATGATTCATCTGAGCTTTCAATTTCCAGTTGTGTCCTCTTGTTCCTGTATTCCATTTCTGAAACATTCTGGTCCTGTCCTCTTTGTTAATTCCCCTCAGTATTTAATGTTATCTTGTGCCCCGCTCCCTCCTGTGTCATCAGGCTGAGTTCCTTCTCCTCACAGGACATACTCCTTACCTCTGTTGCAAACTTTTGCGCTTTCTCTAATTTCTTGACGTGCTTGACCATGTGTACGGTGTACAGTGCCATGAATGATTCCTTACTAAGATGTCAAAACGCTATTCTTAGGTCTGATAGGCGTCCATATGCTGCAGCAGTTATTTGGTTGATGTACGCCTCAGGGGATGTGCTCGGTACGATCCTTTTCCTGGAGAGAGGTTTGCAGTATCTCTGCGGTTTTCTCTGTCCTTCCCCAAACTTCATGACTTTGCACTCGGTAAGGTTGACCTCCAAGAGACTTTTGTCGGATCAGGCTTGCAGCTGTCCAGATCCCTTTGTAGTCTTTCCTGGTCCTTGTCTGTTGTATCCTCATGAGTTTCACATCGTCTGCAAACAGGGATATGTCTGAATTATGTCATTCACATAGACAAAAACAACACAGGACCTAGGGTTGACCCCTGCAGAACTCCTTTTGGCACCTACGCCCGCTCCAACACCTTGTCAAGTACCATCACTCATTGGTTCCTTCCTGTCAGTTATTCCCTGATCCATTGTAGTGCTTTTCCTGCCTGGTCCTCTAGCCTTTGTACCAATCACTTGTGCGATCTGTATCCAAAGCTTTCTTGAAGTCCAAGAAAATGCAAGCTACCCATCCCTCTCTCTCTCCTGTCTTACTTCTGTTACCTTATCATAGAACTCCAGTAGGCTTGAGATACTGGATTTCCCAAACTTGAATCCGTGCTGGTTGTCATGTATGAACACATTCCTTTCTAGATACTACACCACTCTTCTTCTAATAATCTTCTCCATAACTTTACATAATATACATGATAGTGACACTGATCTGTAGTTTAATGCTGCCTGTCTGTCTTCTTTCTTAAAAATTCAGACTACATTTTATGCCTTGTTTCCGTAGGTTTGTTGAAGATTGTTGTTAGCGGCACACACAGTGCTACTGTTCACTCTCTTAGGACCCATGAAGAGATGTTATCTGATCCCACCACCTTCGAGGTATCTGGTTCATATAGCAGTTTCTTCACTTCTTCAGTAGTGTGTAGTGTGCCCAGCTGGCGTACCCGACCGCCTCTGTTTGCTGGAAGCATTTATGTCTCCACTGAGAACACTTCCCTAAATCTCATGCTGAGCTCTTCGCATACTTCTTGGTCATTCCTTGTGAGCTCCCCTCCTTCCTTCCTTCCTCAGCCTTGGTAAGTAAGACACATGTGCAACAGTTAAGCATCTTTATCCCGAAACATTTCGCCTACACAGTAGGCTTCTCCTTCTATGTCAGTAGACTTGATTTATAATACGGGATATCAGGCATGTCTTTGTGTACCTGTGTTTGTAGTAATGGCAGAACCTACAAGGAAGTAGTATGGCAGAATATAGCCAGGCAAAACTTATCTCTAGGCAGGATATAACCAAGCAGAACTTACCTGGAGGTGGGATGGCAGGATATAACCAAGCAGAACTTACCTGGAGGTGGGATGGCAGGATATTGCCAAGCAGAACTTACCTGGAGGTAGGATGGCAGGATATACCCAAGAAGAACTTACCTGGAGGTGGGATGGCAGGATATTGCCAAGCAGAACTTACCTGGAGGTAGGATGGCAGGATATACCCAAGAAGAACTTACCTGGAGGTAGAATGGCAGGATATTGCCAAGCAAAACTTACCTGGAGGTAGGATGGCAGGATATAGCCGGAGCGGGTTACCAGCTCCAACTCTAGGACGATGGAGTCCTCGGTGGTCTCAGAGCCGTCGTGGACATAGGTGACACGGTCATTGTTGAGGTCGAGCAGTGTGAAGATGGTTTCCTCAGGACGACGCCAGATCTGCACGTCAAGGCGGCCTCGGGAGGGACGTGTGATCACGTGGAACAATACACCGGACTCTCGCACACCATACTAGCCAGTCCAGGAGAGAAAGATTCTTTAATATAACAAAACTGTTTACATCAGCCGAGTGCTACCCTATACAGTTTAACAATTATATGATAGGAACTAAATTAGTTTAACCTGCCATATTCCCTCTCCCAGCCTGAGAGACTTTCCTTTGACAATACCGACAACGTACAGCATTCCTTTAAATACTCTTCAGTTACGGGAGCTTTGAAGGCATAATTCCAGTCGAGTTGGAGTTTCTGTTACTTCGGAATTACTCTCTCTCAGTATAGCCTATGTAATACTTAAGGAAAATAAAATTTATGAATACATCATTATCCTCAATAGAGAGTAAGAGCAGCGTGTGGGAAGGTGAAATGAGGTGGCACGTAAATTAGGAAATTGAGGCGAGAGGAAGAGAAGTTGGTGTAAAAAAGCCAAGTATAAATTAGGAGAAAAGACAGACAAATTTAGAAAGCAACGAGCTAGTGAAAAAAGCCAGTAAGAAGAGATAATCTCAGGAAAACGAGAAAAAACAGTCAGTGCAGAAGATGAGTAAAGAGACAAGAAAACTTTGAAAATGTGGAGAGGCTGAGAGCAACTTGAGAAAGAATGGGTTGGAGGCAAACTGTAAAGACCTATAAAAAGTCCGATCAGTTGATATTTGGGAATATGGAGAAAGGGGCAGATAATTTGTGAAAATAAGTAAATAGGACAGTCAAAGTGGTGAGACTGGCTTAAAGTTCAAATTGAAATGTGTTTAACTGCGAAAGGTAGTATAAAAAGAGTGACAGTTTTAAGAACTTGTTTAAAATAAACTTACGACACCACACATTCCGTTTTTATAGACAAGTTTAAAAATACTTCACTTTATATATAATGGTTATAGGCATATTTAAAAAATGGCAGACTAATAAAAATATAGTAAATGTTTTCTCCTGAGTGATTTAGTTTCAATGACAGTAATCTGTGGCTGACTGCACGGAGAAGACAACAAAGAAAATACAGTCTTGACAATTAGAATTAAAGTGTATCACTGATAATGATAAAACTGGAGAGTACAGACAGACAGAGAGACAAGAGGAGGATCAAGACGTAGAGGAGGTTACTGAACGACGGGCAGAGGATCACGAAAAAATTAGGTAAAATCCAAATAGAGACAAGAAAAAGATTCATAAAATATTCTCATTTAAGAAAAAGGTATGTTTTCTAAAAAATGGAGATACAGCAACTGTGCCGCTACTTTATTTTATAAGATTTTAACAAAGTGGGAATAAAAGGTAGCAATGTTCCACTGTCATAATTCATCACGCAGGATGGAGTGCATACAAGCTGTTAAAATTTATTAGCCTGAGCTGGTAAACGTCAGTAGGGCAATAAGGTTATAGTCATATTTTCCAGCAAGGGTTCATCAGCAAGGCGACTTTGTAAGGTTGTTTTCCAACATAGCTGTAGTTACCATTAGTTGGAAATTGCCATCAGCAAAGATAGTCTATCCCAAACAAGGAAGAAATGGAATTTTTATGAAGATACCTCCATCATCCCATAGAGGGAGCAAAAAGAAATTCGACATTGACAAAGGTAAGAGAAGGGGAAGGGAAAAGTAGTCTGGATACCATTTGTTTTACATGCTAATTCTACTTACACTTAGTTCATACTATACATACTGTACACGTTTATTTGTTCACACTTATCTGACTTTTCTTTGATTTTATCTTAATAGTTCTTGTTCTTATTGCTTTTCCTTTCATATCCATGGGGAAGTGAATAAGAAGCTTTCCTCCGTAAGCCATGCGTGTTGTAAAAGTCAACTAAAATGCCGGGAACAATGGGCTAGTAACCCCTTTTCCCGCATAACATACTAAAAAGAAAAAGAAGAAAACCATCAAAGTTGGATGTTTGAATGTGCATGGATGTTGTGCGAATGATAAGAAAGAGATGATTGTAGATGTTATGAATGAAAAGAAGCTGGATGTCCTGGTTTTAAGTGACACAAGGATGAAGGGGTAGGAGAGTTTCAGTGGGGAGAAATAAATGGGATTAGGTCAGGGGTTTCAAATAGAGTTAGAGCTAAAGAAGGCGTAACAATAATATTGAAGGATAAATTATGGCAGGAAAAGAGGGAATATAAATGTATAAATTCAAGGAATATGTGGTGTAAAATAAGTGTTGGATGTGAAAAGTGGGTTATAGTAAGTGTTTATGCACGTGGAGAAGAGAGAAGTGAAGAGGAGAGATATTTTGGGAAATGTTGAGTGAGTGCATGGGTAGTTTTGAACCAAGGGAGAGATTACTTGTGGTTGGGGATCTCAATGCTAAAGTGTGTAAAAAAGTTGTGGAGGGAGAAGTATGTAAATTTGGGGTGCCATGGGTAAATGAAAATGGGGAACCGTTAATTGAACTATGTGTAGAAAGAGGTTTGGTAATAAGTAATACATATTTTATGAAAAAGAGGTTAAATTAGTATACAAGGTATGATATAGCACGTAATGAAAGTAGTTTGTTAGATTATGAATTAGTGGATAAAAGTTTGATGGGTAGGCTTCAGGATGTACATGTTTATAGAGGGGCAACGGATATATCGGATCATTATTTAGTTGTAGCTACAGTTAGAGTAAGAAGTAGATGGAACAAAAGGAAAATGGCAACAGCAAGTACGAGAGAGGTGAAAGTGTATAAACTAAGGGAGGAGGAAGTTAGGGTGAGATATAAGCAATTATTGGTAGAAAGGGGGACGTGTGCAAGTATGAAAAGTGGGGGGGTTGAAAAGGGTTGGGATAGTTTTAAAAATGCAGTATTAAAATGTGGGGCAGAAGTTTGTGGCTATAGGAGGGTGGGTGCAGGAGGGAAGAAGAGTGATTGGTGGAATGATGAAGTAAAGGGTGTCATAAATGAGAAAAAGGTAGCTTATGAGTATATGGAGAGTAAAAGAAAGGTGAAGAGAGTGCAAAAGGAGAGCAGATGATAGAGTGGGAGAGGCACTGTCAAGAAATTTTGCTGAAAATAAGAAAAAAAATTGGAGTGAGATTAACAAGTTAAGAAAGCCTAGGGAACGAATGGATTTTTCAGTTAAAAACAGAGTAAGGGAGTTAGTTGATGGGGAGCTGGAGGTATTGGGTAGATGGCGGGAATATTTTGAGGAACTTTTAAATGTTGATGAAGAAAGGGAGGCGGTAATTTCATGTACTGGCCAGGGAGGTACAACATCGTTTAGGAGTGAAGAAAAGCAGGATGTGAGTGTGGGGGAGGTGCGTGAGGCATTAAGTAAAATGAAAGGAGGTAAAGCAGCAGGAACTGACGGGATTATGAGAGAAATGTTAAAAGCAGAGGGGAATATAGTGTTGGAGTGGTTGATATTTTTGTTTAATAAATGTATGAAAGAAGGGAAGGTACCTAGGGATTGCCAGAGAGCTTGTATAGTTATAAAGGAAAGTGGGACAAAAGAGACTAAAAATTACAGGAGAATAAGTTTACTGTGTATACCAGGTAAAGTGTACAGTAGGGTTATTATTGAAAGAATTAGAAGTAAGACAGAGATTAGGATTGAAAGAGGAGCAAGTAGGCTTTAGAGTGGGTAGGGAATGTATAGATCAAGTGTTTACATTGAGGTTTATATGTGGACAGTATTTAGATAAAGGTAGGGAAGTTTTCATTGCATTTAAGGATTTAGAAAAGGCATATGATAGAGTGGATAGGGGAGCAATGTGGCAGATGTTGCAAGTTTATGGAACAGGTTGTAAGTTACTAAATGCTGTAAAGAGTTTTTATGAGGATAGTGAGGCTCAGGTTAGGGTGTGTAGGAGAGAAGAAGATTACTTCCCAGTAAAAGTAGGTCTTAGACAGGGATGTGTAATGTACCCATGGTTGTTTAGTATATTTATAGATGGGGATGTAAAAGAAGTAAATGCTAGGGTGTTGGGAAGAGGGGTGGGATTAAATTATGGGGAATCAAAAACAAAATGGGAGTTGACACAGTTACGTTTTGCTGATGATACTGTGCTTATGGGAGATTCTAAAGAAAAGTTGCAAATGTTAGTGAACGAGTTTGGGAGGGTGTGTAAAGGTAGAAAGTTGAAAGTGAACATAGATAAGAGTAAGGTGATGAGGGTATCAAACGATTTAGATAAAGAAAAATTGGATATCACATTGGAGAGAGGGAGTATGGAAGAAGTGAATGTTTTCAGATATTTGGGAGTTGACATGTCAGCAGATGGGTTTATGAAAGATGAGGTTAACCATAGAATTGATGAAGGAAAAAAGGTGAGTCGTGCGTTGAGGTATCTGTGGAGACAAAAAACGTTATCCATGGAGGCAAAGAAGGGAATGTACCAAAGTAGTGGTACCAACATTCTTATATGAGTGAGAAGCATGGGTTGCAAATGCTGCAGCGAGGAGGTGGCTGGAGGCAGTGGAGATATCCTGTCTAAGGGCAATGTGTGGTGTAAATATTATGCAGAGAATTCGGAGTGTGGAAATTAGGAGGAGGTGTGGAGTTACTAAAAGTATTTGTCAGAGGGCTGAAGAGGGGTTGTTGAGGTGGGTTGGTCATTTAAAGAGAATGGATAAAAGCAGAATTACTTGGGAGCATATAAATCTGTAGGGGAAGGAAGGCGGGTAGGGGTCGTCCTCAAAAACGTTGGAGGGAGGGGGTAAAGGAGGTTTTGTGGGCGAGGGGCTTGGACTTCCAGCAAGCATGTGTGAGCGAGTTAGATAAGAGTGAATGGACACGAATGGTTTTTGCGACCTGACGAGCTGTTGGAGTGTAAGCAGGGTAACATTTTGTAATGGGATTCAGGGAAAGTGGCTAGCCGGACTTAAGTCTTGGAAATGGGAAGTACAATGCCTGCACTTTAAAGGAGGTGTTTGGGATATTGGCATAGAGAAAGAGTGCCAGAAGACTCATCAGGGTAACTAGGGATCCCAGGGCAGTTAGTTTTCTGTTCCACCGACTCAGTGCTGCTGTTCAGAGTGGTAAAGCCTACTGTATTTTGGGCACGCGCCCCAACTCTGAGGAGCTGGATGAGATTTTCGCATTATAATCAGTGACAAACACGTAACAATATGTACTTGACATGTATCTCATGTACACCTCATGTACTCGTGTCTCGTGGTCTCGTGTGTCACACATCAGAAGGGAAGTATGCTAGACATGAGGTCAACGACATCATAAAGAGAAGGGACCACAGCCCGTTGCCCAGCTCAACTGGAACCCCAAGTGCAGAGGTCTGACGGAAGTCAAAAGCGTCCTGATGGAGCCACTATGCTACCCTGGAAGGATGGTTAGCACATAGCATGGGATAACACCTAAACCGCCACACTGGCAGACACCTACTTGCCATACTCCGTAGCTGAAAGGGGGTGGAGCTGCCAGCCACAGGGAGAATCAGAAGACCCGCAAATATGAAGGCCTTCCCACTTGCCATAACTTCATCCCAATAGGGTCGGAGACCCTTGGAGCATGGGGAAAGTTCCTCAAAGAGCTGGGTGAAAAACTCATCATAGAAACCAAGGACCAAAGAGCAGCCAGCTTACTCTTTCAGAGACTCATTGTTGCGATCCAGAGGGGAAATGCCTGCAGCATTCTGGGCACGCGGTCCACCGCTGAGGAGCTGGACGAAGTATTCGAGATGTAGCTCTGAGATGTTATCTATGTAGGTCTACTCCCTATTGTATTTTTGTCAATGTATTTTGTCAGGGAGAACCTTGAGTTTTCCCTGAAGCAAGTTTATTCTTTTCTCTGAGAATGAGGGTCCCCTATATATATATATATATATATATATATATATATATATATATATATATATATATATATATATATATATATATATATATATAAACTTGTCAAGTATTGAACTGACTTGTGATCAACAGACAGCCCTCGAATATGGGTCAAGCTTCCCACCTACTAGTGGGGACACTAATTATGTTGACCTTGCCAAGTCTCTTTGCTGTTTTGAAAAACAAGGGGATCTATGCCCTGAAACGTTCAACATTTGCAAAGGCAAATTTTTGACAAAATAGATTATTTCGGAAAATTTAACATTATATTAGAAAACAAGGAAACTTACGTGCCCCTTAATAAGAACCCTTTGGACCAGGTTAACAGTAAATTTGATAAACAACTTAAAACTTTATCGAGAGGTAATGAGGAACTAATTAATCAGTTATCAGCGAGGTCGGCGACACTCCCTTATATGTACGGTTTGATTAAAACCCAAAAGCCCTGTTTTCAAGCGAGACCTGTGATTAGCTCAGTAGGATCGGCAACATATACCTTGTCAAAATGGTTAGTAAAAATAGTAATTCCAATGCTGGGCAACATTTCTGAAGCTCACGTAAGTGATGTCACTGCGTTGTTCACCCGAGATCTTGTTCCTGATTTGCTATCTTACTTGGAAGAAGAATTAGATCAGTTCTCCTTGCCTTTTGATAAGAACACCATTATTGAGCTGATTAAGTTGTGTGTTGTAGATTGCAAGTTCGAGTTTGAAGGGAAATACTATGATCAAAGACAGGCAATGGCTATGAGAAATCCATTGTCTCCCCTACTGAGCAATCTATATGTGGAGTTCATTGAGGTGAGGCTGTTGGAAGACATCCTTCTCCGTAAAGCTAGATGGTTCAGATATGCAGATGACATCTTGTGTTCATGGCCAAATGATATGGCCCTGGATACTTTCTTACCAAGTCTTTATGCTTTGGTCCAGTCTATAAAATTCACTGTGGAGAAAGAAGTGGAGTCTAAACTCCTTTTCTTAGATGTGTTGATACACCTTGTTGATAGAAAGTTCAAGTTTACAGTATATAGGAAGGCAACTGTGTGTTCATATATTCACTATTATTCCAAGTATGAGAACACAGTAAAAAAGAGTCTTTCTCACCATGTTTCTGAGAGCTTACCGAGTAGTAACCCGGAATTTCTAGATGAAGAAATTAAAAAAATATTTGATATTGCCACGAAACTGCGGTACCCTAGAGATTTTGTGGAATCAGCATTGCTGGCAGCTAGAAAAACTTATCATAGGACCGAACCTAGGATAACATCTTAGATAAAAAAAAGTGCTGGTTCTCCCATACAATGAGAATTTATCTGTCCTGCCGAATGCCCTTAAAAGATTTAACATACAAGTAGTTTTTAAGAATTCACAAACTGGTAAAAGCCTCCTGATAAAGAATTCTCCACAACATTCAATTGGAGGTGTTTATAGAACTGGTTGCAGTGGGTGAAACTTATCTTATGTAAGACAGACTGGCAAATCTCTAGATATTAGGATATCACAACACAAATATTTGATACGGAGTTCCCAAGATTCCAATGCCATTTTTAGAATTATTAGAATCTGTAATAACATGTCAAATTGGCCGGAAGCTAAAGACATTGTCCATTGTTCCACTTGGCATGGACGAAACATTATAGAATCAGCCATCATAAAACATGATACATTTTCATTATACTATAATAATAGTGGTGGCTTAATCAAATTAGATTTATTCACAGTGGAGGCTATAGTCCATAGTCTGAAACAGGACTCCTATACAAATGCGTTGGATTGTTTTAACTGTACCCCTCACAGGGATAGGGTCGGTTCTCACGGTTAGACCAAAGTCTCTCTAAGAACCTTGTGGGATAAAAATATGACCTAACTATGGCTATTGTACCTGAGGATAAACTTCATGTCTCCCCACTTATTGATATCTGTGATTCCCCTTAATTTGCACATGACTGTAAACAAAATTATAATACAACTATTGCTTCATAATTCTTAAGCTAGTCATAAGTTTGCCTAAGACACTCCAATATAGAAACTGTATCATGCCAACACCGTCACCATTTCCATTAATATATAAACTAATTGTTAAATTCTTAAATATTTTGAACTACAATTTTGTAAACCTATTTAATCACTACAATTACCTAACCTTAATACCAGTATAATATTGCGTCACTATAGAGTAAGATCTAGTATAAGATTGCCTGAAATGCCTAGGCATACCTAGGCATATGAGGAGGAGGTCAACATAAAGAGAAGCCTCGCCACAGCCCGTTGCCCAGCTCAACGGGAACCCCAAGTACAGAGGTCTGATGGAAGTCAAGTGTTCTGATGGAGTCACTATGCTACCCTGGAAGGATGGTAAGCAGATTGCCTGGGACTACACCTGTACACAAATAACCCGCACATAGAAAAGATGAGCTCACGACGACGTTTCGGTCCGACTTAGACCATTTACAAAGTCACACTAACAAAAAGAAGAGAAACCTACTTGCCATAGTAGGGGTGTAGCCGCCAGCTACAGGGAGACCCAGAAGACCCGCAAATATGAAGGCTTTTCCCCTTCTATAACTTCATCCCAATAGGGTAGGAGACCCTTGGAGCATGGGGCAAGTGTGCTCTAAAGTTTCTCAAAGAGCTGGGTGAAAAACACTTTACAGAAACCAAGGATCATAGAGCGGCCAGCTTCCTCTTTCAGAGACTCAGTGTTTTGATCCAAAGGGAAACGCCTGCAGCATTCTGGGCACATGGCCCACCACCAGGGAGCTGGATGAAGTATTCGAGATATGGTTCTGAGATGTTATTTATGTTGTTCTACACCCTATTGTATTTTTGTCAATATATTTTTCTTTAAATGAAGTCTACACAGAATATAGAATATAGGGGGTGGTAGAAGACAATATTCAAACAGCTCATGGGATTATTATTATTATTATAATCAAAAGAGGCGCTAAACCACAAGGGTCATACAGCACGGCAGGGTAGGATAGGATGCAGGGAGAATAGATTGTAAGCGGGAGATGGATGATTAGTAGGGTATGGAGTGCAGCAGGACAGTGGATAGTGCAGGGATAGAGGGTAGCAAGAGATCGAGGTAGAAGGGACTGAGGGAGGTGCTAGAGGTATAATTTTCAGAGTTTGTGTAGTAAGTCAGTTTCTGTCAAAAAGTCAACGAGAGAGTCAGGATTAAAGGAGGGTCCATCAGCAAGAAGGGAAGGTAAAGAAAGGGCCACAGAGCGAAGACGCCGTTGGAGGTAAATTCTGCGTGCTCGTTGATAAAGTGGACAGTCCAACAGAATATGTCGAACAGACACTGGAACCTGACAATGCTCACAGAGAGGGGCAGGGAGCCTCTCCATGAGATACCCGTGAGTAAGACGAGTGTGGCCAATGCGAAGACGGTGGTGACAAGAAGGCCAGAAACCTATACTCGGTTTAATAGAAGGAAGTTTGTTATTTAGCAGGTCAGACCAGCGTTGTTGACAACTGGTGCGAAGGTGGGTAGCAATGACCGCAAAATAGTCCGTAAAAGGAACACCTCTATATGAAACTGGAAGGTCATGTACTGCTGACCGTGCAGCAGTGTCTGCCTGTTCATTGCCCTGTACGTCAACATGACCAGGGACCCAACAAAAAAAAAAACAATATCTTTGTGACAGCTCAGGGGAGAACCTTGAGTTTTCCCTGAAGTAAGTTTATTCTTTTCTCTGAGGATGAGGGTTCCCAGCACAGCTCCAGAGGTGGTACCTCCCTATTTCTTTTGATCTTGAATCAACAGTGATTCGCTTCATACACAGTTATTAAATATTTTAAGTAAGTTTAGACAATTTTAAACCTTACTATTTTTAAATTATTTTAGATTAGATTATTATTATTAAAACTAAGCACTAATCCACCAGGGTCCTACAGAGCTGTGAATATTTAAAGCCCGTTATTTTTAAGGCTAGTGAATATTATTAGTGAATAATAACTTTCAGTCTCTTACCTTCAATATATATTTTTCTTTGATTTTTTCCTAGGTTATTAAAGTGACTTTAGCTTATACTGAGAAAGTGTTCTTCAGTGTTGTGTTATAATTCTCTGTTGTTTATTCTATCTAATTTCCCTACAGACTAAAGTTCTATTTTTGTCCTTAAGTGCAGTGTCATTATTAATTTTTTAATTGTTAATTTCTCTTACTGTATTATCACTGTCAGTGACTTTGCATTTAATTGGTTTATTTCTTGTCATTAGTGCTGAGTGTTCTATTATATTTTTATTGTGTTACAATTTTTTCCTTGTTTATGGAAAATACTGATATAAACACACACGAAAAAGTGCAAACATGATAAGCATGGGAAAGTGTCGCTTGAAAAAGGGTTGCAGGTACCTCCATCCTGTGTTGTGCACAGCTTCAATGTAGCTCAGAGCGCGTTATGACCTTAGCTATAAAGACCACCTTGTGAAAGGAACGCGGAGCTTCAAAGAAAGCAGGGAAATGAAAAACAAACAGCATTCTTCTTTAGACATAAAAATAAACGATTGGAACCAAGAAAGAGGACAAACAGAGACTTCAGATGGGACAGAGGTGCTCAATAGAGGGACAAACCAAGCCAGTTATCCACTCAATAGGGTCGAATATACAAGAGACTAATGCATAATTAATACCAGAGAAAACAGGGGTATGTACACCAAAGGCCATACCAGGCAGTACATCACCAGCGATACTAACAAAACAAACACCAAACCAAAACATCTCAAGTATAAAACCTGTTTCCTTTTAGCAAACATTCACAATTTGAAATCAAATAAAAAAGACTAAGTTAAGTTATATTAGTAGGCTTCTCTCAGAAGCGAGTGTCATGCTTGAGCATTTACAGAAACACATACAAGGGATGTTTTGGACTGAGAAATTAAAATAACAAACTATAACATGTGTAGATATGACAGAATTAATAGTTCTCAGCTGAAGTTCTAGATATTAAACTTGAAAATAGAAATCTGGTAATTATCCAAGTATATAAACCACCGTCAACAACGGCTGAGGAATTCACAGATTAAATAAGGTAGGTAGATAGATAGCTATCTTGATAGGCAAGAAATTTCACAACAATTATTATTCTCCTTAGAGACTTCAATCTCACATGTATAAAATGTAAGATGGTTCTTCACAACTTTATACCCGAAATAGTTTCTGGAATCACCATGGTTCAATAGGTACATACCAGGGAACTAATGAGACTTTGTGAAAGATTCGCATTGAACCAACAGATAACTGATCAAACTAATAATGAAAATACACTGGATCTGATATTCACATACAACGAGGAACTAATCCGAGATATAGACTCTGTTGCACAAGATGATAATATCCGTTCTAGCCTCTTTAAGGATAAGTGACTATGTCATGTCCTTGTAGTAGAACCAACTCATGTAGCCACCATTAGTGGAGTGGCTGGTTCTAGTTTGCTTGTCCGAGGTCAGACTTCCCTCACCTTCTTCATTCAACATAGAGTTTTCAACTTCTTTTCTTACTGAAGACCAGATAAATTTTCTTGGTCTCCTACTGGAATGTGCATCGATGCGAGACCTACACCTAGCAGGTTCATGCCATTTGACGACACATTGGTAGACTTCCTGTAAACTGTAAATCTGAATCTTCTGTCGATAGATTGGATTAAAACATCTAGGAAGGGAAGATTATTATATATTATAATCAAATAATAAAGCTCTTAACCGACAAGGGTCATGCGGCGCTGCTGGGTAAGAAAATAGTGCCGGGGCTATAAACAGCTAGGTGGAGAGGAAATCAGAGAAGAGGGGAGAAAAGGGCTGGAAGGGACGCTAGGGGCTATGTGTTAAAGTTTGTATAGTAAAACAGTTGCTGATAAAAAGTAAAAAAGTGATCGTAAGTGAAAAGCAGGACCGTGTGCAAGAAGGGAAGATAAGGTAAGAGTGCCAAAGTTGAATACGGACCAATGGATGAGGGGAATCAAATTGTTTAATGGCCTGTAAAGCGCTGAGGGAATCTGAAGTGATCACAGACACCGAAGGAGACATATGTAATACGGAGAAGCGCTATAAGGATGGCAAACAACTTGGTAGTAAAAATACTAACCGAGTCTAACAAATGACCCCGGACAACATCATCAGGGAACACCGCCGCAAACCCAACACCGTCAGAAGATTTAGAACCATCTGAATAAACAGCGACGGTATGCACATGCGACCGGAAGTGGTCAAGAAAAAGAGAGCAAGAAGCAGCCGTAAACTTTGGCGCACGGCAGTAGGGAAGAACAGAAACAAACCGTTGGAACCTCCCAAGGAAAAAGGGAAAAGGCAGACGCTACGTTAACATACAAGGGAGGCAACTGGAGAGAAGACCTGAGTGAGTGAAGATGAAGAGAAAACAATCGGAGTAAGCAGGGGCACCGAACAAATAAAGGGCTTCTACCAACGTCTAAAACTAACCTATAGGTAGAAGGAACACGGTCATGAGAGCGGACATTGTAACGAAGGCAATGAGCATCATGACAATCAGCTAAGGAAGGAACATTCGCCTCAGCATATAGGTTATCAACAGGGAATGAACAAAATGCAACAAGGTATAAAGGGGATCTAACTTAGAAAGAGTTGTAGGAGAAGACGCAGAATAGATTTGGTTGTCATAGGAAGGGTAGAGTGTTGTGTAATTCATTGTCTATTGTGAACTTAATGGAAGGTACCAGACCATTGAGTCTAGGTAGGAACTCATCAATATTGTCAGCTCTAGCCAAAGGTAAAGATTATCATCTACGTATCGGAACCACCTAGCTTTATTTGGAAGTCTAGTCTCATAAAATTCCATATACAGGTTGCTGAGTAAGAGGCCTTGTTTTTGAGCATAGTATTTGCCATTAAACACAAACTTGCAATCCATAACACAAAGTTTAATCAGTTCAATAATTAAATTCGTGGGGTAGGGCAAGAAGTAGTTTTCTAGTTCCTCTTCAAGGTACGCAAGCAATTCAGGTACTCTGGTAAACACGGCTGTGACATCAAAACTCACAAGAGTAATGTCGTGTGACACATTTAATTTCTTGAGTCTTTCATTAAGGCGAACATTATTTTTAATATGCACATCCGAGATCCTACCAACCATGGGAGTTAAAAGTTTAACTAACCATTTAGATAAGTTATATGCTGTTGAGCCAACTGAACTTATAATAGGACGCACTGGGTTCCATGGTTTATGAGTCTTGATCAACCCGTAAAGATATGGTAGAGTTGCCGACCCCTCTGACAAGTGAAATTAGTTCATCATTTCCCTTCAATAATGTTTTAAGACATTTTTTGAAATGGCTATTGACCTGGAACTCCACTGACCAGGTCGGGTTTCACTTGGTCATGTCACTCACTGTCTTTCCATTTAGTTTATTTCTCACTGCACCTCATAGAGGAAATGCCTCATGCTTGCTTAGTTCCCTCTCTTGAAGTTTAGCTTCTCCTTCCCTTCCCATGCTTCTTCACTCTCCACTTTTAATTTCACAAAACATTTAAAACTAATGACCATGTGATTATTAGTGTCAATGAGCCTTTCACTTGCAATATTCCCTATGTCGGAACCACTCTGAGTGGATACCAGGTCCAACCTTGCTGGTTCATCCGTTCCTCTCTCTGGTTGTGTAAATAACATGTTGGTGCATGAAGTTCTCCATTACCACCTCCAGAATCTTAGCCCTCCAAGTTTCTGGTCCCCCATGTGGCTCAACGTTTTCTCAGTAAATCTTTTTTAAGTTTCCCCATGACCATTAGCTTTGCAAAGTACATGTGAATCCTGTCTACTTCAGACAGTGTATCAGCCATTGCTCTGTTGCTGTCATCATACTCTTGCCTTCGCTTCTTGCTATTGAGTACAGTATTTTTTGCATCACTATGACATCTATCGACCCCCCAGTGTACAATGTGCCATCTCAAATTTCTACTGGCTTCTGAAGAGCATTCCTTCTCTGTTCGCTCCTTCCTCCCTCTGTGTGCGAGTGTACTCACGTAATTGTGGTTGCAGGGGTCGATTTATAGCTCCTGGCCCCGCTACAAGGTCCACTCTCTGCTCAATGAGCTTAAAGCTATCTATGATTCCTGCCTCCACTACATCACTCTCCAGACTCTTCCACTTTCTGACAAATCTATGACTGAAGAAATACTTCCTACCATCCTTGTGACTCATCTGAGTCTTCAACTTCCAGTTGTGACCCCTTGTTGCTGTGTCCCATCTCTGGAACATCCTGTCTCTGTCCACCTTGTCAATTCATCTCAGTATTTTATATGCCGTTATCATGTCGCCCCATTCTCTATCCAGTTCTCCTGTGTCAACAGGTCGATTTACCTTAACCTCTCCTTGTAAAACATGCCCCTAAGCTCCGGGACTAGTCTCGTTGCAAACCAATGCACTTTCTCTAATTTCTTGATGTGCTTGACCAGGTGTAGGCTCCAAACCGGTGTTCCATACTCCAGTATCAGCCTGACGTACTCTGTGTAGAGTCCTGAGGTTTGCTACTCGCCCATATGCTGCATCAGTTATTTGGTTGATGTGAGACTCAGGAGATGTAGTCGGTATTATGCTCATCCCAAGATCCTTTTCCTTGAGGTTTGTAGTCTTTGGCCCCCTAGACCGTATACTATCTGTGGTCTTCTTTCTCCTTCCCCAATCTTCATGACTTTGCACTTGGTGGGGTTAAACTCTAGGAGCCAGTTGCTCAGCAGTACTGAGCATGTTATCCTGATACAAGGACATTCATGGTAGTGGAACCTCAGAGACTAATTTCAACCTCATCCTGTTTGGTGTTCCAGCCTTCACAAGCAGTCTATATATCAATGAAATCACGAAACAAGTGATTTTGAGTCATTAACAGAACTGCGGCTTGACCAGGACTCGATCACGCGTTCCCATGCCCAGCCCTGTGTGACCTGAACAAAGTACACATTCCTCTATCCACTGGACCACAATCCTTAAACACCAGGTGCCCAGCAGTACTGATCATGTTATCCTGAAGCAAGAACATTCGTGGTCCTGGAGCCACAGAGACCAGGATAACATGCTCAGTACTGCTTGGAACTTCATTATATTTTCACAGTGGTTCTGCATATTGTGATATCACCTGTTTTATGTGATGTTATTGAAAATATATATGTCGTGCCTAACAGGTAAAACTTGCGATTTTCGCTTAAATAGTAACGCTCTTCTTGCCGAATAAGGCAAGCGAAAAATTGTGTGTGCAATAATTTCACAAAAACCATTCTGAACCTAACGAAAAAAATATATTTCATTGTGTTCGTTTATTATTAAATTAATGTAAACTTATATAAAATACATTTAGATGGATTAGGCTAAATTAAATTACGCTTGTTATAATATGGTTCTTTTGGTACAAAATTAATAATATTTACATTAACGTAAATGAAAAAAAATGATCTTTAAAGATATAAAATATGCCACATTATTATAGACAATACTAGCCTATGCCACACTATTATAGACAATACTAGGCTATGCCACACTATTATAGATAATACTAGGCTATGCCACACTATTATAGATAATACTAATGTGTGTGTGTGTGAGTGTATAATCTTTATTTAAAGACAACATACATTGACAAAATACATTGACAAGAATATAATAGGGAGTAAAACAACATAGATAACAACTCAGAGCTACATCTCAAATACTTCGTCCAGCTCCCTGGCAGCGTGCCCAGAATGCTGCAGGCATTTCCCCTCTGGATCGCAACACTGAGTCTCTGAAAGAGGAAGCTGGCCGCCCTGTGATCCTTGGTTTCTATGATGAGTTTTTCACCCAGCTCCTTGAGAAACTTTAGAGCACACTTGCCCCATGCTCCAAGGGTCTCCGACCCTATTTTGATGAAGTTATAGCAAGGGGAAAGGCCATCATATTTGCGGGTCTTCTGGGTCTCCCTGTGGCTGGCAGCTCCACCCCCTTCGGCTACGGAGTATGGCAAGTAGGTGTCTGCCCTTGTGGCAGCACAGGTGTAGTCCCAAGCAATCTGCTTACCATCCTTCCAGGGTAGCATAGTGGCTCAATCAGGACTCTTTTGATTTCCATCAGACCTCTGCACTTGGGGTTCCCGTTGAGCTCGGCAACGGGCTGTGGCGAGGTTTCTCTTTATGACGTCGTTAACCTCATGTCTAGCATACTTCCCTTCTGATGTGTGACACACGAGACCATGAAGTCCGAATTGATCAGCCGTCGCCCTGCCGCAAATACACCTTTGTTCGGTGAGTATGGGGGCGGCTAAACGAAGAGCAACACCAATCCGAATGGCCTGTGGGTCGAGTCGAGTGCCCAGAGAGGAATTGGAAACCGCTAGAAGGAAATCTCCTGAGTATGGTGCCTTCACCGCTAGGAGACGAGCTTTGTCCTTTCCTGAAGCGTTGGTGAGCATTGTGTTGGCAATTTTTTCCATGATCGATTTGTCCCAGTGGGACTGTTTGTGCTCTTTGGGATGAGCTGGTCTATGAAAAGATGAAAAGATGGGGTGGTAGGGGAAGTGGAATATTCAAATGGCTTCAGGAAGAAATCCAAATATTCTTCCTTGATGCCTTTTTATCCACTTCCCCGAGGCTATGGGTCCCACAATTTGCACCAGAGTGGACCCCATTAAATATATTAAGTATAGTGGATCTTCAGTTATCGTTCATCTCCAAACTCGAACAATTATGTAAATGTATTTTTGTAAGAGCTTTTGTAAGTGTGTTTTTGGGAGTCTGAAACGACTAATCTAATTTACATTTGTCCTTATGGGAACAAATTCGTTCGGTAACGGCACTCAAACAGCATTCTGGAAAGAATTTTCAACGAAAACCGAGGGATAGTTTTAAAAATACAGTGTTAGAATGTGGGGCAGAAGTTTGTGGCTATAGGAGGGTGAGTGCAGGAGGAAAGAGGAGTGAGTGGTGGAATGAAGAAGTAAAGGGTGTGATAAAAGAGAAAAAGGTAGCTTATGAGAGGTTTTTACAAAACAGAAGTGTTAATAGAAGAGCAGAGTATATGGAGAGTAAAAGAAAGGTGAAGAGAGTGGTGAGAGAATGCAAAAGGAGAGCAGATGAAAGAGTGGGAGAGGCTCTGTCAAGAAATTTTGCTGAAAACAAGAAAAAATTTTGGAGTGAGATAAACAAGGTAAGAAAGCCTAGCGAACGAATGGATTTATCAGTTAAAAACAGAGTAGTGGAGTTAGTAGATGGGGAGATGGAGGTATTGGGTAGATGGCGGGAATATTTTGAGGAACTTTTAAATGTCGTTAAAAAAAGGGAGGCGGTAATTTCATGTACTGGCCAGGGAGGTACAACATCGTTTAGGAGTGAAGAAGAGCAGGATGTGAGTGTGGGGGAGGTGCGTGAGGCATTACGTAGAATGAAAGTGGGTAAAGCAGCTGGAACTGATGGGATCATGACAGAAATGTTAAAAGCAGGGGGGGAGGGGATATAGTGCTGGAGTGGTTGGTATTTTTGTTTAATAAATGTATGAAAGAGGGGAAGGTACTTAAGGATTGGCAGAGAGCATGTATAGTTCCTTTATATAAAGGGAAGGGGGATAAAAGAGAGAGTAAGAATTATAGGGGAATAAGTTTACAGAGTATACCAGGTAAAGTGTACGGTAGGGTTATTACTGAAAGAATTAGAGGTAAGACAGAGAGTAGGGTTGCAGATGAGCAAGGAGGCTTTAGAGTGGGTAGGGGATGTGTAGATCAAGTGTTTACATTGAAGCATGTATGTGAACAGTATTTAGATAAAGGAAGGGAAGTTTTCATTGCATTTATGGATTTAGAAAAGGCATATGATAGAGTGGATAGGGGAGCAATGTGGCAAATGTTGCAAGTGTATGGAATAGGTAGTAGGTTGCTGAATGCTGTAGAGTTTTTATGAGGATAGTGAGCTCATTTTAGGGTGTGTAGGAGAAAGGGAGATTACTTCCCGGTAAAAGTAAGTCTTAGACAGGGATGTGTAATGTCACCATGGTTGTTTAATATATTTATAGATGGGATTGTAAAAGAAGTAAATGCTAGTGTGTTGGGGAGAGGGGTGGGATTAAATTATGGGGAATCAAATGCAAAATGGGAGTTGACACAGTTACTTTTTGCTGATGATACTGTGATTATGGGAGATTCTAAAGAAAAGTTGCAAATGTTAGTGGACGAGTTTGGGAGGGTGTGTAAAGGTAGAAAGTTGAACGTGAACAGAGATAAGAGTAAGGTGATGAGGGAATCAAACGATTTAAATAAAGAGAAATTGGATATCACATTGGAGAGAGAGATTATGGAAGAAGTAAATGTTTTTAGATATTTGGGAGTTGACTTGTCAGCAGATGGGTTTATGAAGGATGAGGTTAACTATAGAATTGAAGAAGGAAAAAGGTGAGTTGTGCGTTGAGGTATCTGTGGAGACAAAAAATGTTATCCATGGAGGCAAAGGGAATGTACGAAAGTATAGTTGTACCAACACTCTTATATGGGTGTGAAGCTTGGGTTGCAAATGCTGCAGCGAGGCGGCTGGAGGCAGTGGAGATGTCTTGTCTAAGGGCAATGTGTGGTGTAAATATTATGCAGAAAATTCGGAGTGTGGACATTAGGAGGAGGTGTGGAGTTACTAAGAGTATTTGTCAGAGGGCTAAAGAGGGGTTGTTGAGGTGGTTTGGGCATTTAGAGAGAATGGATCAAAGTAGAATGACTTGGAGAGAGTATAAATCTGTAGGGGAAAGAAGGCAAAAAGGTTGGAGGGAGGGGGTAAAGGAAGTTTTGTGGGCGAGGGGCTTGGACTTCCAGCAAGCATGTGTGAGTATGTTAGATAGGAGTGAATGGAGACGAATGGTTTTTGGGACCTGACGAGCTGTTGGAGTGTGAGCAGGGTAACATTTTGTGAAGGGATTCAGGGAAACCAGTTCATAGATTTAGTTGGACTTGAGTCCTGGAAATGGGAAGTACAATGCCTGCACTTTAAAGGAGGGGTCTGGAATAGTGACAGCTGGGAGGGACTTATTCCTCGCTGTCGTATCTGAGCTCCTCTGCAAAGACAGTGATTATGTATAAGTGTGGTGAAAGTGTTGAATGATGATGAAAGTATTTTGTTTTTGGGGATTTTCTTTCTTTTTGGGTCACCCTGCCTTGGTGGGAGACGGCCGACTTGTTGAATATAAATATAAATTTATATATATATATATATATATATATATATATATATATATATATATATATATATATATATATATATATATATATATATATATATATATATATATATAAATATATATATATATATATATATATATATATATATATACATATATATTTACCATGGGTGAAGATTAATTAACTAGTGCGATGTGATAGAGACGAGAAGAAATAACTGATGTTTGTGGGATAAGTAGAGTTGAGGCGCTAGTGTAAGTTGGTTTCTGTTGATGCCTTGACTCAGCTTCCACACCATTGCGTAGAAACTTGGGATGGGACGATACGAACATTTTTGACGATACTGATACCGACACCCAATTTTGAGCCTATACCGACACTTTCAGTATATAGGAAAACACTTATTGTACAATGGGTGTTAGCTACTGCTTGTCAAAAACACTTGTCGATAGTATGTGTGGGGGGCATATATCCCTCATCTCCCATTCTCACTTCCCCTTTGTCTCTCAACTTCCCATTTATCTCCCCTTTTCCCTCTTCCTCTCTTAATATCTCATTTCCTACTCCCTCCATCCTTTTATCCCCTTCCTCTTTCTATTATTCTTCACTGTCCTCTTCTCCATTCTGTGTCCCAGCAGTCCTCGCTGTTGCTCTTCTTCCTAATCTCTGCTACGATAAGGTGATGTTATACTTAGTGAGGAGTAGGTGGACGCTCTAGAGAATATTATCGTATTAATTATAGCTATTAACAACCGAGTTTGACTCAAATCTTGCTCTCTTCCTCTCTCTCTCTCTCTCTCTCTCTCTCTCTCTCTCTCTCTCCTCTCTCTCTCTCTCTTCTCTCTTCCTCCTCTCTCTCTCTCTCTCTCTCTCTCTCCCTCTCCTCTCTCTCTCTCTCTCTCTCTCCTCTCTCTCTCTTCTCTCTCATCTCTCTCCCTCCCTATATTGTATTTCTACATCTATACAAGAAAGAAATATCCCTAAGTGTTCTTTATAATAAAACTCTTAAAAAATAATCCTTAGGCTCAAGAGATACACATCATTTATAAATAAATTATTATTAAAAATAGAAATGACAAAAAAAACTATAAAGAATGATTAATGACTTCTTGTATAAATAAATGCATTTCGGTGGTTTCCCATCTAAGAAGGTCAACCTCGTACTGCAGTACCTGGTCCCCTGTGTCTCAGTGCACGCGTGTGGAGCACAGTGAGGCACAGGGCGCAGCATAAGCTGTGCCTCAGTGCACGCGTGTGGAGCACAGTGAGGCACAGGGTGCAGCATAAGCTGTGTGTCAGTGCACGCGTGTGGAGCACAGTGAGGCACAGGGTGCAGCATAAGCTGTGTGTCAGTGCACGCGTGTGAAGCACAGTGAGGCACAGGGTGCAGCATAAGCTGTCTGTCAGTGCACGCGTGTGAAGCACAGTGAGGCACAGGGTGCAGCATAAGCTGTGTCTCAGTGCACGCGTGTGAAGCACAGTGAGGCACAGGGTGCAGCATAAGCTGTGTCTCAGTGCACGCGTGTGAAGCACAGTGAGGCACAGGATGCAGCATAAGCTGTGTCTCAGTGCACGCGTGTGAAGCACAGTGAGGCACAGGGTGCAGCATAAGCTGTGCGTCAGTGCACGAGTGTGGAGCACAGTGAGGCACAGGGTGCAGCATAAGCTGTGTCTCAGTGCACGCGTGTGGAGCACAGTGAGGCACAGGGCGCAGCATAAGCTGTGCCTCAGTGCACGAGTGTGGAGCACAGTGAGGCACAGGGTGCAGCATAAGCTGTGCCTCAGTGCACGAGTGTGGAGCACAGTGAGGCACAGGGTGCAACATAAGCTGTGTGTCAGTGCACGCGTGTGGAGCACAGTGAGGCACAGGGCGCAGCATAAGCTGTGCCTCAGTGCACGAGTGTGGAGCACAGTGAGGCACAGGGTGCACCATAAGCTGTGTGTCAGTGCACGCGTGTGGAGCACAGTGAGGCACAGGGTGCACCATAAGCTGTGTGTCAGTGCACGCGTGTGGAGCACAGTGAGGCACAGGGCGCAGCATGAGTCTGTAATGCAGTTAAATATTAACGATGAAGATTTCCAGTGAATTAAAATAGTCATTCACAAGTCATAATATAAAACTAATATCACAATTTCTTGAATTAAAATGTCAAATTTGGACATACATAGTCACAATCTGTTTCAAACCTTCCAATTAGAAACTCCAACTTTGAAGCCAAACTGAAGAGGCATTCTCTTGTTATCCCAGAGAAACCAATATAAAGAAAAACACACAAGCATTAAGCTGGGACCAGCTCATTATTATTATAATTAAAAGTAAGCAGTAAACACTGGAAGCTGCTCAGATGATGCTATATCACTTTAACATCACTGAAGGGATGAAGTTAAGCAGATGTGATACTCAGAAAATATATAAAAAGAAGAATTTCTTTTATGTCTTTAAAGCAAATTAGGACCTACGATGACCAAAATCAAACCAAATTTTTCTCTAAGATTGCAACGGTTTATAACAAAAATAATTATGCACCGAAATATAAAAAATAATTAAACTTTAAGTACATGAAATAATATTTTTACAATGCACATTATGTAAATTCAAGCTAGGATAACCCAATAGTCAGAAGATGTGGCTTATTTCTGATCAGAAGAGACATTTCCCAGTTTAAAGCTGTTCAGAAAAGTCATTTTCCAGCTATTGCACGGAATCCAAGACAATTTTCTCGTGCACATCCTGTTCTCAAGAAAAGCTTCATCCATTTCATACAATACATCAGTAAATGAAACTCCATGGTTGTCATGACCTTGGTCTTATTGTGTTCTTTAAAGGAAAAGTCAGCTGACATAATTATTCCCAAGTCTTTCACGTGTTACTTTGGTTCTATTTGACTATCTTTTTGTGTTTTGTATACAGCGTCTCTTTTGAGTGGCCTGGTGGCAAAAGCTCTCGCTTCACACGGTGAGGGTCCGGGTTCGATTCCCGACGAAGGGGTGGAAACATCGGACGTGTTTCCTTACACCGGTTATCTATGTTCACCCATCAGTAAAATGGGTACCTGGGTGTTAGTCGATTTGTGTGGGTCGCATCCTGGGACAAAACTGACATAATTTGCCCGAAATTCTTTGCATAACAAGCGGCTTTCTATATAGTAGTATGTCATTGATGTCATTGATGTGCATGTACTTGTAGTAAATATATTATTAGCAGTAGTAGTATTCTCTCCTTACCTAAGCAGCTGAAACTTACCACCACTGAACGTCATGTTGTTCTTCACTGCCCACTAGAAAATCTTGTTTATATCTCCTTACAATTTTTCATTGTCTTCTACCGAAGTGACTTTAATACTTATTTTTTAGTGTTATCTGCAAATGATGCAAAACTGTAACGGGTAATTTTATCTGTATTTGCTATAAGGACTAGAACCAGCAGAGGATCAGTGCTTACCTCGATGTTGCCGGATTTTACTCTATTTACTACCATTCTTTGTGTTATATGTGTTAGAAACCAGAAAATCCATCTGCCTGCCTTCCCTGTAAAGCATATGGCGTTCATTTTGTGTGCAATCGCCCCATGATTGCATTTGTCAAAAGCATTTGCAAAATCTGTGTCTGTGATTTTCTTCCAACTCCTCCGAAATTCTGTCATAGTGGTTCAGCGGCTGTGACAGACATGATTGTTACGTTCTAAAACAGTGCTGGTTTGGGTAATTCAGATTGTATTATTCCATTGTATATAGTAATATTGATAGGTATGGGTATAAAAACATATTTTTAAATTAGTTATGCTAAGGAAATCAGAGGAGGATGAAATACTATGATTTTTTTGGAGAAAAATATATTTTGTTTTACATGATTAGTTTATATTTACATATATCAAAAATTCTGCAAATATTCTTGTTTTATTTATAGTTAAAGAGCAATTAATTAGCTGTTTTAATGTTAGTTACAATATTATTATCAAATAAAGCGCTAAACCATCAAGAGTAGAATTGTTTACAAAATTTTGTGTTGGTTAAGACACGAGTGCAGTGTGAGTCAGCATGAAGGAAGTGTGCTGGTCTAGGCTCTGGGTATAAACACCTTTGTCTTTGACAAGGATGTGGTTAACAGTGTGAGTCCTGGAGATGTGCGAGGGGCAGGTAAACATCAGACAAGGAAACACATTCCTGAAGCTGCAGGCTAAGAGATGAGTATCCAACATAAGATTGTAGTGGAGTAAGGAGAGGGTGTTGATGTTGATTCTTGCCTTAGTCTCTAAATTCTTTAGGTGTATAACCTGCCAGTGGGATTATTAGAGTATAATTATTATATTTCTAGGAAAAATAACTTACTGTGACTAATAACTGTATTATAATATAGTTTTGTGGGAGAATTATAATTGAAGAAGTTTGTACTGGGTTTTCAATTCTCTCAGTTATGGTCATTATATTTATATTATAACTTATTTATTTCATATGGTGTCAGTTGTTTTTCATTACTTATATATATGGCTTATTTACATTCCCTACTGACGTAAATTAGTGGCTGTATTAATTAGTGACTGTATTATTATACATACTCTTCCCTCGTTTCCATTTTTCTCAAACCCGTCATTAAAATTTGTTTCACTTTCATAAACCCATTGTCATAGTGATAGTGACGATGGTTGTGATGGTGGTGGTGATGATGGTGACTGGGGGTGGTAGTGGTGGTGGTTAGTAGTAGAGGCTGAGGTGGATGTTGAGATTGTGGTGGTGGTTGTGGTGGAGATTGCGATGGTGATGCTGGCAATGGTAGTGAGGGATGGAGGTTGTAGTGGAGGTAGGTGGGGCGAACGTGTAGATTGTAATGGAGGTTGGTGGGGTGGAGGTTGTAGAAGAGGTGGGTGGGGCGAAGGTGTAGGTTGTAATGGAGGTAGGTGGGGTGGAGGTTCTAGAAGAGGTGGGTGGAGTGGAGGTGTAAGGTGTATTGGGGTGTGGGGGTGGAGGTTGTAGTGGAGGTAGGTGGAGTAGAAGTGTAGGGTGCAGTGGAGGTGGGTGGGGTTGAGGTTGTAGTGGAAGTGTGTGGGGTGGAAGTTGAAGTAGAGGGTGGGTGAGGTGGAGGTAGGTGAGGTGGAGGTGGGTGAGGGGGAGTGACCTCCCATACAGCTACAGTGAAGCAGCATCTAAGAACAACTTTGTAAAGGTAACTAGTGGGAAGCCTACAAGGATATCTCCTAGAGGAAGCCCTAAATAAATGAAGTGGAAAACACCACAAGGGAATTTTCAAGATTATTATTATTACAATGAAAATTAAGTGGTAAAACACCAGGGTGATACAGCACTGCAGGGTGATACAGCACTGCAGGGTGATACAGCACTGCAGGGTGATACAGCACTGCAGGGTGATACAGCACTGCAGGGTAGAGGTTGTGAGGTCGGTGAAGAGTGATAAAGGAAGTATAATCAAAGGTTGTGCAATAAATCTGTTGTGGTCAAAAATTTAAAGAGTGAGTCTGTGTCGAAAGTGGAGCCGTCAGTGAGGAGGGAAGATAAAGGGTGTTAGAGCGGTGATGACGTCAGGGGTAAGTTGTGAGGAGGGAAGATAAAGGGTGTTAGAGCGGTGATGACGTCAGGGGTAAGTTGTGAGGAGGGAAGATAAAGGGTGTTAGAGCGGTGATGACGTCAGGGGTAAGTTGTGAGGAGGGAAGATAAAGGGTGTTAGAGCGGTGATGGCGTCAGGGGTAAGTTCTGCGTGCTCGCTGATAGACTGGACAGTCCAACAGAATATAACAAACTGAAATTGGAACCTGACAATTCGCACAGACTGGAACTGGGCGCCTCTCCATGAGATACCAATGAGTGAGACGGGAAAGTGTAGTCTCCCAACCACGACATAGATGATTAGAAGACCAGGATCCTAAACTCAGCTTGTTATGAATAAATTCAGTCCAACGTTATTGCCAACGGTTGCGAAGGTGGCTAGAGATAACAGCAAAATAATCTGAGAATGGAATACCGAAACCGAAAAGTCTGGTACTGCTGACCGCGCTGCAGAGTCTGTGTACTCGTTGCACTCAACATCAACATGCCCAGGTACCCAGCAGAAAAGTTTCTTCTTCCTTTTTGCTGGAAATGCTCTACAACCAAAGTTGTATACAAAGAAATAGGCGAATCAAAATTTTTGATAGCTTGCAAAGCACTGAAGGAATCTGAAAGTACCACAAACGATGAGGTACGCCTGGACACAATACAGATAATTGCTATGAAAACTGGGTACAATTCAGCTGTGAAGGTGCTAGCTTAGCCTAATAATTGACGTCATACAACACTGTCCGGGAACACTGCTGCAAACCCCATACCGTCAGAATTTAGAACCATCAGTGTAAACTGCAACAGCATGAGAATGAAACCGGAGCAAGAAGCCACCGTAGTTATCTGAGCTTCCGTGTGTGGCTGTGGTGAAGAAGAAACTCGAACTGTCGCAACCTCTCAAGGTGGCAACCAAAAGAAGTCGAGAACAAGTGAAGATGAAGAGAAATGGACGGAGTAAATAGAGGAGGCGTACAAATAATGGACCTCTACAAACATCAGTTACTAACCTGTATGTAGAAGGATCATGAAGGTCACGAGAGGGGACAAAACAACGGAGGCAATGGGCATCACAGCAATAGTTCAAGGATGGAACATTTGCTTTAGCATATAGGCTATCGACAGGGAAGGAGCGAAAAGCACCTACACATAAACATAATTCCTGATGATGGATTGGATCTAGTTAAGAAAGAGTTGTTAAGAAAGAGTTGTGGGAGAGGCCGCAGAATATATCTGCTTGCTGTAGTCTAGTTTCGATAAAATTAGGGCTGAATGCAGTCGGAGGAGAGTGCGACGATCCTTTCCCCACAAAAGATGAGTGAGGACTTTAAGGAGGTTCAGCCGGCTATGGCAAGTTGCTTTCTGGAAGTTAATATGAGGTTTCCAGGACAGCCGGCGATCAAACAGAAGGGCGAGAAATCTGACAGTATCACACTCAGGGATACGGGAGCCATACAGGTACAATCTCGAGCATCAAAGGCAACAGAACGTCTGGTGAAAGTAATTTGGTGCATTTTAGCACCAGAAAATTTAAACCCATGAGTAGTGGCCCAATGGGAAACACAGTTGACAACATTCTGGAGTAAGGCTGCAAAGGGACAGTCGGTGCCTACACAAGCTACATCAAAGTCATCAACATAAAGTGATGACCAAATATTAGATGGGAGAACAGAGGTCAGATCATTTAGCAAGTAAAAAGAGTGGTGTTAAGGACACATCCCTGTGGGACACCCACAGGGATGTGGATATATCTCTCAGATAAGAAGTTAAGGATAAGTGGCAGATTCCCTCAGATGCCTAAAGAATGAGTTTGGACCAAGATGTGATATCTCCAAGTAGTGTCATATGCCTTTTCAAGGTCAAAAAATACTGTGATAATCGAGTGCTTACTAGCAAAATAATTATGAACATAGGTATCTAAGCAGAGTAAGGGGTCAATAGTGGAGCGGCCCTTATGAAAGCCAAATTGACTAGTGGAGAGACTATTGTGTGTCTCTAAATACCACACAAAATGTTTATTTACTAGACGTTCCATCAAATTGCAGACTGCACTGATCAAAGCTATGGGACGAGGCATCATGGCTCGAAGTGCCCCGTTTACAAAAAAAAAAAAGAACAATGACAGTTTTTCAGAGCTGGGGAAGAATGCTTTGCAACCAGATAAGATTAAAAAAACCTAAGAGGGCTAACGAATGTAAATGCTCAAGTATACGTATATGGATGCCATCAGACCCAGCTGCCGAGGATCAGCAAAGCAGAAAGTGTTGACTAGTTGTAGAAGCCTAAAAGGCACAGTATGAGACTCTTCGTAAATTAGACACATATGCAACACTTGGGTATCTTTATTGAGGAAACGTTTCGCCACACAGTGGCTTCATTAGTCCATGTAAATGAATGGTTCAGAGAACCGACGGAAATTAAGTGGCAAGTATTCTCCAGACTCTGCTCCCGGTGTTAGGGTTCCCGGTGTCAGCATTGCAAACACTCTTGAAGATGCCACAGAACTTGGAAATCATTTTGTGAATGTCTCTCAGGGGGCTCCATCTATGCCCCTCGTTTCTTTCCTCCATGTGAGGAGTCTCATGTAGATGAATGGTTCAGAGAACCGACGAGTTGGTAAATTAGACACATATGCAACACTTGGGCATCTTTATTGAGGAAACGTTTCGCCACACAGTGGCTTCATCAGTCCGTACAAAGGAGAATCGTGAAGAACAGGAGGAGTATGAGGTGGTCAGTCCCTCAATCTTGAGTCGATGTTGTCAGTCCATCAATCTTGAATAGAATACAACATATGAGCGTAGAGGAAGCTTATATACTGTAGACAGGAGAGGTGCAGCAGTTGTAGGAGGTGTCACATTTGTCCAATGTGGAAGTAGGTCGTGCCCAAGGAATAGGCAAGCGAAGAAATCCCTGTATTAAGATACCAAGATGTTGCAGTGTCAACATCGACTCAAGGCTGAGGGACTGACCACCTCACACTCCTCCTGTTCTTCACGATTCTCCTTTGTATGGACTGATGAAGCCACTGTGTGGCGAAACGTTTCCTCAATAAAGATACCCTAAGTGTTGCATATGTGTCTAATTTACCAACTCGTCGGTTCTCTGAACCATTCATCTACATGAGACTCCTCACATGGAGGAAAGAAACGAGGGGCATAGATGGAGCCCCCTGAGAGACATTCACAAAATGATTTCCAAGTTCTGTGGCATCTTCAAGAGTGTTTGCAATGCTGACACCGGCAACCCTAACACCGGGAACAGAGTCTGGAGAATACTTGCCACTTAATTTCCGGACTTTTTCAAACTGCACTAATAAAGGAAGCCGAAATGATGGTAGAAACATAATTCCGCCAACAAGTGCGTTTAGCGTCTCGAATGACTCGTCTGACAACCTCCGTCGCCCGCTTGAAATAAAGGAGTCGCTCTGTGGTCCTGTTGTAATAAAGACTCCATGCAGCGCAAGTAGGAGACCACCAAGGCACATTTCTGAGGCTGCAGTTAAAACCGAGGACAAAAATAATTGTAATAGTTCAGAAGATGAGGACAAAAAAACGGTCCTTCACTAAAAACAGTTTAACGTGAGTAAACGGCCCAATTCGCCAAAGTGGTCTCCGATGAATGTAATAATTAGCGGAGCCCAGTTTTGGTGCCTCTCTGAGCGTTACTTCGAATCAGTGATTTTTTTTAAATTTTCAGGTTGTGTCACGGGATACTATGCTTCAGGACGTGAGTAACTCTACACCAACACTGGACCGACATCTACACATCATCGTACTCTACACCAACACTGGACCGACATCTACACATCATCGTACTCTACACCAACACTGGACCGACATCTACACATCATCGTACTCTACACCAACACTGGACCGACATCTACAAATCATCGTAGTCGGTTTGGGAATTTGCTGATCTCAGATTTAATAATTCTGAAGTTTATTTATTTTTTTAACTTTCATGTAGTACATATTGATTGTCCCCAGTTAACCTCGTTTTTGTGTCTCGTTACCTAACGCTCTGCCGCTCATTAATGCTTTGTGCGTTTAGCCATTTGGCGAGCTGGTCATTTTACTGTTCATGTAAACTGTACTCACTGCCGCTCGTCTGGTAAGATGTTAGTTTATTTAGGGAACTGATGTGTCGTGTATGTGTGTAATGTGCTCGGTAAGGGCACATTACACACATACATTACATATTCTAGTATTTTTTAGTACAATGCAGCACAGTAATGGACCAGATGGTACATTGCTCACTAGAAGTATATTACTGTACAGTATACAAAGTGCAAATATAACTTTGTACAAATATACTGATAAGTTATTATTAAATTACATTATCTATGCACCTAGTGATGTGTAGGAGCCTAATTATATCATCAATTTATGTTGCAACTATTATTCACCCTTAGTTAACCTTTTGTTTCGTTAAAGTTCTTAAACTTTCATTTGTTGGTTTCTATTCATTCCATTGCAATGACATCCTGATGCTAAAAATGTTGCTTGTCTATTATGAACCCAATAAGAAAAATTGCTCTTAAAAATCTCAATATGTTGCAGAATAACTGGTTTAGAAATATTACTAACAACAATGGTTACAAAACAAGAAACAGGCTAGATGCTAGAGAGGTATCAATAGGTTGACTTAGCATTCTCCGGTACATGCTAATGCTAACAGATATTGCATTTGTTACACCTTAACTTGCTCATTAAGTACACTAGTACACTGCAATCCATAAGCTCAAGACGTTGTTAAAGTGGAAAGATAAACACATAAGCAGTATACTGTGAACCTTTATTGACAACGTTTCGCCCACGCAGTGGGCTTTATCGAGTCATAAACAGATCTTTCTGGATACAAGAAACCTCGGTTTTGAACTATCACACTATTTTGAAGATTGTCACAGGCAACATTCTCCACCTGACTAAATCCTATAAATAACCTTGTTTCTTTTATCCAGGTAGATCTGTTTGTGACTCGATAAAGCCCACTGCGTGGGCGAAACGTTGTCAATAAAGGATCACATTATACTGCTCATGTGTTTATTTTTCCATTGTGTCGGTATTTTATACCATTTATTTCCAACGTTGTTAAAGTGTCATATAAGCGTCCCGTGCACTCACCCTCGCCCTAAGACCTTATCCAGTGAATAAATGTGCTAGAATATTTTTTCCTGGTAATGGATATCAGAAGCCAGTGCCCTGTCCAGAAATCATCCACCAACTTCTCACAGATGCGAAACGGCAAACATTCTCTAGGAAGACTCATTCATTTGAGTAAAATAGTAAGAGTCAGTCAAGCCAATACGTATTATTTAATCGACAAGAGCAGTTGTGCTCATAATGGTGAAAATAAATGCTATGCACTGCCTGTTTTTCACGCCCTCACAGGATGTGATGCCACACTAACTTTCAGTGTTAAGGGCAAAACAAAGATGTGGAATGCTTTGAAAAAATGTTTGTGTTAGGGGTAGTAGGCAACACCACATTCCCTGCCTTCATAATTACTGAATGGTTTTAATTCACAATTTCACTATAAATGAAGCCAAATTATTCATGATCTCTCTGAATGGCTAGCAAATATAAAGCATTACCCGGATACAGCACTTCAGTAATACATCCTCCATGCTTCAGTTATGGTAGGACATGTATAGAGACAGGCCTTGATTAAGAATTCCTACCTTCCCAGTCTAGATGACTTCAGTTGGATGATCGATGAAACGTGGTGGGTATGATGGATGACGCTGTCACCCGCTGGGATAGCCTGCCGGAATGTACTAAAGTTAGTGCAGGGCACTGCAGATGTATTGGAGAAAGCTTTGCCCTGCAACGGCCTATGCAAATGTAGAGGCTGCTGAATATAGCAGTGGGTTTCCTTCCTTCTTAGTATTACAATCATAACATTGTCTTCGGTATATTAAAAGTTTTTTAATGATTCAACTATTGGAGAAGTTGCAATTTTCTTAGAACTTCATTATAAGTATATTCATCAATGTTCAGGTTCACATCTATCAGGTTCAGAACCCGTGTATTATCAAGCTCTTCCTCGCGTGTAGCATGTTTAGGACTGTTTAAATTTTTATTTATATAGAGATAAAGTCATCAAAATACCTCTTAAGTTTTCTTTGAGTTTTTATTATTATTGTTTTACTCATTTTAAGCTCATTAATTATTGCCATTCTGCTGTTGCATTTGATGTCATCAGTACAAAATGATATGAAGAGAGCATATTCTGGCCCTCTTCCAATTTTTTCTGTAAATCAGAGAATGCAACTAAAAAACACCTCACAGGAAATCAAATGTTGGGCAACATTGCACATCAACACTGGCAAAATACACGTAACCAGTGACTTGTATGGTACGTTTTCACTGACTGAATGACATGCAGTTCCCATTCTGAAAAATGACTGTCACAGACGAACGAGTTGCAAACCACAGTGGTTGCACTCTCCTTATACGACCTTATGTCTATAAAACACATCTACTCAATTTCACGCTTTTATCACAAAGTGCACGATCATTGCACATATCTGCCGGACCTTAAAAGAGTAAACGAAGGTATTGCTCATATATGGTAGGGGAAATTGGGTGCTAAAGATCACTTTCTTTTCTCACTATTTTGTATGGATCCCTCTGCTAGTATTGCCATGGGTATCTTAGTCCTTTCCATATGCTTATTCATTAGTGTCTTCTTCAGGATTTTTTTTTTTTTGTAAAATTTGTCTCTTCATATAATTATCTTGCAGAGGCTGGATATTTTAATCCAAGTTCATTTTTGTGTTTAAGATCTATTTCAATGACTAAAGTTTTGTGTGACAGTCCGACCTGTGAATTTAGTTTCTTGATATATTTTCAGACTTTCAAAATGTGAGTAAAGTTACTTCTGATATACCTTTGAAGAGTTTCGAGAGTTTCACTACTCTCGGAGCCCGGCCATGGGCCAGGCTCGTTATTTGCATTTCTGTGCCTATAACAAACTGGCATAACAGCCTCGCTCCGGTTCACTTCTTAGTTCATTTCCATCTCCCTTCTGTTCTATACTTTAATCCGTTGCCCTCCAATGTCATTAGTCACACAGTAAATTTTTCTCTTCTACATTTTGCATCCAGATTGCCTTGTCTCTGCTTGAGTTGTTCACTCCCCAGAGTCACTTCCCCTCTCATCTTCCCCTCTTCCAGCCTCACCTCAACTATATCCTCCTTGAACATTCTATCTTATCTTTCATCTCACGCATATCTTTTTTTTTCCATTCAGTTAATCATTAAACGTTGCTCTTAGGCCATCAACGATAAGTTCCCATTATTGTTCACTTATCTTCTAATGCTCTTTGGGAGCAAATTCTGTTGTGTAACCTCCACTAGATCGTTACCATCGTGTTTACCTCACACGCCGATCATCAGCTTCCTTCCGTCTACACACATTTTAAGGTTTTATTAATACGAATATTTAGGTTCTCTGAAGGTGGTAAAACACTGTTGTAGAGGTTAAATAATGGTACTCTTATTACAGCCTAAATACAGGTCTGTCGTTGTGACTCGAATTCTAGTGTTCCAAGGAATGGCACAAGTATGAATTTGGGAATAGTGCAGAGAGAGAGAGAGAGAGAGAGAGAGAGAGAGAGAGAGAGAGAGAGAGAGAGAGAGAGTGTGTGTGTGTGTGTGTGTGTGTGTGTACTCACCTAATTGTTGTTGCAGGGGTTGCCTCCAAGCTCCTGACCCCGCCACTTCACTGGTTGCTACAGGGTCACTCACTCCCAGCTCTGAGATTTATCATAGCTCTTCTTAAAGCTATGTATGAATCCTGCCTCCACCTCACTTTCCAGACTGTTCCACTGCCTGACAACTCTGTGACTGAAGAAATACTTCCTAACATTTCTGTGACTCATCTGATTTTTCAACTTCCGATTGTAACCCCTTGTTGCTGTGTCCCCTCTCTGGAACATATTATCTCTTTCCACCTTGTCGATTCCTCTCAGTATTATATATGTTATCATGTCCCCCATCGTGTGTGTTTGTGTGTGTGTGTTAGTTACCATTTTGTCCTAGACACATGTCGATTAGACACTAGGCCTGTTGTATGTGTGTGTGTACTCACCTAATTGTGGTTGCAGGGGTCGAGACTCAGCTCCTGGCCCCACCTCTGCACTGTCCGCTACTGGGTCTAAGCTCTCCCTGCTCCGTGAGCTTTATCATACCTTGTCTTAAAACTATGTATGGTTCCCGCCTCCACTATATGTGTGTGTGTGTGTGTGTGTGTGTGTGTGGTGTGTGTGTGTGTGTGTGTGTGTGTGTGTGTGTGTGTGTGTGTGTGTGTGTGTGTGTGGGTGGGTGGGTGTGTGGGTGTGTGTGGGTGTGTGTGTGTGTGTGTGTGTGTGTGTGTGTGTGTGTGTGGAGTGGAAGGAAACATTTCGAAATGTTTCCACCCCGCCGGGAATTGAACCCGGGCCCTCCGGGGCTGTGTTAGTTAGTTACCATTTTGTCCTAGGCACATGTCGATTAGACACTAGGCCTGTTGTATATATGTGTGTGTGTGTGTGTGTGTGTGTGTACGAAACACTTCGAAATGTATCGGCCCCGCCGGGAATTGAACCCGGGCCCTCCGTGCGTGAAGCAAGAGCGCTAGCCACCATGCCATTGGAGCTGTGTGTGTGAGTGTGTGTGTGTGTGTGTGTGTGTGTGTGTGTGTGTGTGTGTGTGTGTCTGTCTGTACTCACCTAGTTGTGGTTGCAGGGGTCGAGTCATAGCTCCTGGCCCCACCTCTTTGCTGTTCGCTACTGGGTCTCTTCTCTCCCTGCTCCATGAGCTTTATCATACCTTGTCTTAAATGGTTCCTGACTCCACTATATAGTTTGCTAGACTATTCCACTTCCTGACTACTCTATGGCTGAAGAAATGCTTCCTAACATCCCTTTGACTCATCTGAGTCTTCAGCTTCCAATTGTGCCCTCTTGTTTCCGTGTTCCCTCTCTGGAACATCCTGTCACTATCCACCTTGTCGATTCCCCGCAGTATTTTGTATGTCTTTATCATGTCTCCTCTATCCCTTCTGTCCTCCAGTGTTGTTAGTCCTATTTCCCTCAACCTTTCTCCATAGGAGAGTCCCCTGAGCTGTGGAACTAACCATGTCGCAAACCTTTGCACTTTCTCTAATTTCTTGACGTGCTTGACCAGGTGTGGGTTCCAGACTGGTGCTGCATACTCTAGTATGGGCCTGATGTACACGGTGTACAGTGTCTTGAACGATTCCTTGTTAAGGTAACGGAACGCTAATCTTAGGTTTGCCAGTCGCCCATATGCTGCCGCAGTTATCTGGTTGATGTGTGCTTCCGGAGACGTGCTTGGTGTTATACTCACCCCAAGATCTTTCTCCTTGAGATAGGTTTGCAGTCTTTGACCACCTAGCCTATACTCTGTCTGTGGTTTTCTTTGTCCTTCCCCGATCTTTATGACTTAGCATTTAGCGGGGTTAAATTCGAGAAGCCAGTTGCTGGACCACGTGTCCAACCTGTCCAGGTCTCTTTGTAGTCCTGTCTGATCCTCATCTGATTTAATTCTCCTCATTAACTTCACATCATCTGCGAACAGGGACACTTCTGAGTCTATCCCTTCCATCATGTCATTCACATATACCAAAAATAGCACTGGTCCTAGGACTGACCCCTGTGGGACCCCGCTCGTCACAGGCGCCCACTGTGATACCTCATCATATACCATGACTCGTTGTTGCCTCCCTGTCAGGTATTCTCTGATCCATTGCAGTGCCCTTCCTGTTATACATGCCTGATCCTCTAGCGTCTTCACTAATCTCTTGTGAGGAACTGTTTCGAAGGCCTTCTTGCAGTCCAAGAAAATGCAGTCAACCCACCCTTCTCTGTCGTGTCTTCTGTTACCTTGTCACAAAACTCCAGGTTTGTGACACAGGATTTGCCTTCCCTGAATCCGTGCTGGTTGTCATTTATAATCTTGTTCCATTTCATGACTTGCCTCGTTTCTGTCTCCTTTCTTAAAAATGGGAACTACATTTGCTGTCTTCCATACCTCAGGTAGTTGCCCAGTTTCGAGTGATGTGTTGAAGATCGTCTTTAGTGGCACACACAGCGTCTCTGCTCCCTCTCTAAAGACCCACGGGGAGATGTCCAGTGCCATCGCCTTTGAGGTATCAAGGTCACTTAGCAGCTTCTTCACCTCCTCCTCCAACACTTGTTGGTATATTCCTTGTTGATGTCCCCCTCTGTTCTGTCTTCCCTGAGTCCTTCCTGTCTCCACTGTAAATACTTCCTTAAATCTCGTGTTGAGCTCCTCACACACCTCTCTGTCCCACTGAACCTCCTGCAGGAAGTTCCTCATACCTGTGTAATCCTCCCTTTTATAGTTTGGCTTTTCCCATTCAGCTCCTGTTACCCTCTCCACTTGTAACTCTACTATGTATTCAAAGCACAAAACAACATAATCACTAGCTCCAAGGGGCCTCTCATATGTGATGTCCTCAATGTCTGAACTGCTCAGGGTGAACACAAGGTCCAGTCTTGCTGGTTCATCCTCCACTCTCTCTCTGGTAGTGTCCTTAACATGTTGATGCATGAGGTTTTCCAGTACCACATCCATCATTTTGGCTCTCCATGTTTCGGGACCCCCGTGTGGCTCCAGGTTTTCGCAATCGATTTCCCTATGGTTGAAATCGTCCATGACTAGTAACTTTGCTCTGCTCGAGTGAGCTCTTCTTGCCACCTCAGCCAGTGTGTCCATCATCGCTCTGTTGCTCTCCTCATATTCCTCTCTTGGCCTCCTGCAGTTCTGTGGTGGGTTATACATTACTGCAATGACTACCTTATGTTCCCCAGACTGAAGTGTAACTACTATGTAATCCCTTTCTCCAATCTCGTCCATGCCTTCCATTTCCTCAAATCTCCATCGGTTTTTTACGAGCAATTCAACCCCTCCTCCCCCTCTTCTCATTCTATCTTTCCTCAGGTTCTGATATTCTGGTGGGAAGATTGTGTCTGTTATTGTCTCGGTGAGTTTCGTTTCTGTGACTGCTATGATGTCTGGGGACTTCTCATTGATTCTTTCATGCCACTCTTCATATTTATTCGTTATTTCATCCTCGTTCGTGTACCAAACCTTCAACTTCTTTTCTAAAACTGTGGTCCTGGGAGAATGTTGGGGACGGGGGAGCAGGAGCCCTGGTGGGGGCCTATGGGGGGTTGGGGTTTGTTATGAGTGGGGTGGGGGCAGAGTGCCCATAGGGGGTTGCTGTAGGGGTGGGGTTTGTGGTGTGGTTGGTGGGGACAGAGGGAATAGTATGTTAGTGTTGGTTTAGATTGTTCAGTTGCCTTGGGGTTGTCGTGGTTGGAGTCCTTCTGTGGATGTTTCTGGTTTGTCTTTCCACCTGGATCTGGGTTCTTCTGCTCATCTTTGTCATTTACTCTCGTCCCTCCTTTCGTCTTTGTACCCTCTCTTTCAGTATCGTCCTTTCTTCTTGTGTTCTGTCTCGATCGAGTTACAGTCTCTGATACTCCGGTTTGTCCCTCAGTTGTGCTTTCTCCTGCAGGTTCATGTGTGTGTGTGTGTGTGTGTGTGTGTGTGTGTGTGTGTCTGTCTGTCTGTCTGTCTTTCATCTTGTGCTGAAACTAGATATTGAGTGAACATAAATAATTCACTAAAGTGAGTAAATTCTTTGGAATAACAGACCAGATTGCTTACAAATTGACCTAATGAATCATAAAGATTTTCCAAACTGTGATCTTATTATTACAATTATAACTAAGCGCTAACCCCCCAAGGGTCATACAGCGCTGCTGGGTAGGGTATGACAAAGATCAAATATGTCCCAGCGATGGTAAAGAGTTAGTGACGGCGATGAGGAGTGCTAAAGGGAAGTAGAATTAGTGTCGGTGTAATAAATTTGTTGCTGAAAAAAGGTCAAAAGGGAAGTCTGTGTCAAAGGTGAGGTGAGGTGTTGGTGAGGACAGGTAACGTGAGGGTGTTATAGTGGTGATGACCCCGGGTGTGTTAGTGTCAAAGATGGAGCTGTTGGTGAGGAGGACAGATAACGTAAGGGTGTTATAGTGGTGATGACCCCGGGTGTGTTAGTGACAAAGGTGGAGCTGTTGGTGAGGAGGACAGATAACGTAAGGGTGTTATAGTGGTGATAACCCCGGGTATGTTAGTCAAAATAAGATGTAAATTTGTATGCCATCAGAAGAGAATTCGTCTTCTGATCAGCCTGAAACCCTAAACATTCTGCATGCTCTCTGGTGGACAGGACAGTTTATTATGACATGGCAAGTGAAAACCGGAACTCTACAATTCTCACAGTGGCACTAGGCACTTCTCCATGAGATACCTATGAGTGAGACTGATGCAAAGGCAGGAGAGCACAGCCTCTCAAACACGACAGTGATAAAACCAGAAATCAAAACAAGGTTTGACAAAATACAACTTGTTATGAATCAACTCAGACCAACATTGTTGCAAACAGTTGCCAGGGTGTCTAGAGATTACAGAAGATTGCCATGAGGCATTTAACAGGGCCAAACGTACATTATATACTGCACCCATTCTCCTGTCTCCAGATTTTTCAAAACCTTTCATGTATGCAAGTCAGGGGGGGGGTATGGGGGAACAGTGCTTTTAAAAATGTCTGAGTAGGAATAGTTACATCCTGTATCAGGCTCATCAACAGCCAAGTATCAGGCTCTTCAACGGGCTTGCTCTACCATAGAGATGGAAGCTTTGGCCCTGGTACTTGCACTAGAGCATTTCGATGTCTTCCTGGGGCAGTCATCTCATGTGGTCACCGTCTACAGTAATCACAACTCTCCAATCTACCTCAACACCATGAAGAATCATAACACAAGATTGATGAGGTGGAGTCCTAGGCTGCAACCATACAACTTTAAAATCCTCCACATATCTGGGAAGGATAGTTGTATAGCAGATGCTCTGTCTCGTATTTTGGTTAGGGTGTGTTAGGGACCAGATGGGTAGTAAGCTTTTTTTTTTTTTTTTGCTCCCCTTGTATAAAAATGTTTATAGTTTTTTTTTTAGTGAGGGGACATTTGCTGCCGTCCATAATTGTCTTGAACCAACGCTAGCCCTACTGTCTGCTGTCTCACTCAAGGGTAGAGTTTGACGGAAAGTCTCTTGAGAGTTTAACACTATCTAGTGAGCTGGATGGTTGAGAGGAAAGGCGGTTCCATTATTGATCAATGCCATGGCAGCACACTACCCATGGAGGGGAAGGCTTAGTCCTGGATATTAGAGCCTTTTTGGGGTGGGGTTGTGGCATGCAATGAGTAAGCTACATTTTATTCAGTGTAAGTCACACGTCCATATAGGCTGCCTCCCGACCAGCGAACCAGGATACTCATCGTTAAATCAGTTAAATCAGTACCTTGGTTCATTAGCCAATCACAGAGAATCCCGCCAAAGCTGAAGAATCATGGATCACTTGTGACAAGCAAATTGACAAACGTGTCTGGGTTCCTGGTTGAGCAAGTGCATTTTTTTGCTTTTGCCCTCTTGTTTCACCATGTTGTACACTAATTATTCCACCACTGTACATAGTGTACATACTTGCAAATACAAGCTTGTTAAAATTTGGTGAAGGAAAATACAAGTTACATACTATTGTTGAGTTTTGTTTGCTGCACTGTAATCCTATTTCTGTAAGCAGCCTATACTCAGTTCCCTTTGTATTTCACGGCACTCCAGTGCTGCCCTCTGTAGGCCTACCAATGTCAGGCTGCCCTGCCATGTTTCTGTCTCACTTCTCCAGCCTACCTCATTGAAGCAGGTCCTACCCTAGCTGGCTCCCGGGACCCCTCACGCCCCGCCCCGTGTATACCTACACCTTTCGAACAATAAACTCAGTCTATTCATCGGCCGTATCTCTACACCTACGCTACCATTCTACTGCACTAGACCTGAAAGAAGTAAGCCAAGAACAGTAATTACATTTCGACCAGGTACTCAGGCCATACTATACCTATGTTCATAATATATATATATATATATATATATATATATATATATATATATATATATATATATATATATATATATATATATATATATATATATATATTAGAGCAGGCCGCTCCTGTCTGTCCCAACTACTGGACCACTACGACAAGGTCCTGGATGCTCTAGAAGATAAGCAGAATGCAGATGTTATATACACAGATTTTGCAAAAGCCTTTGATAAGTGTGACCATGGTGTAATAGCACACAAAATGCGTGATAAAGGAATAACAGGAAAAGTTGGTAGATGGATCTATAATTTCCTAACATGTAGAACAGAAAGAGTAGTAGTCAACAGAGTAAAGTCTGAGGCAGCTACTGTGAAAAGCTCTGTTCCACAAGGCACAGTACTTGTTCCCATCCTATTCCTCATCCTCATATCAGACATTGACAGGGATATAAGCCACAGTGCTGTGTCTTCCTTTGCAGATGACACCCGAATCTGTATGACAGTGTCCACCGTTGAAGACACTGCAAGACTCCAAGCAGACATAAACCAAATCTTTAAATGGGCTGCAGAAAACAATATGAAGTTCAATGATGAGAAATTTCAATTACTCAGATACGGAAAACGTGAAGAAATTAAAATCTTATCGGAGTACAGAACTAATTCCAACCACACAATAGAGCGAAAAACTAATGTCAAAGACCTGGGAGTGATCATGTCAGAGGATCTCACCTTCAAGGACCATAACAAAATAGCAATTGCATCTGCTCGAAAAATGACAGGATGGATAATGAGAACCTTCAAAACCAGGGCTGCCAAGCCCATGTTGACACTTTACAGATCGCTTGTTCTATCTAGGCTGGAATATTGCTGCACACTAACTGCACCTTTCAAGGCGGGTGAAATTGCTGACCTTGAAAATGTGCAGAGAACCTTCACCGCACGCATTAAGTGCGATAAACCACCTCAACTACTGGGAACGCTTGAACTTCCTAAACCTGTACTCTCTAGAACGCAGGCAGGAGAGATACATTGTTATATGCACATGGAAAATTCTCGAAGGCTTAGTACCAAACTTGCACACAAAAATCACTCCCTACGAAAGCAAAAGACTCGGCAGGCGATGTAACATCCCCCCAATGAAGAGCAGGGGTGCCACTAGCACGTTGAGGGACAACACAATAAGTGTCAGCGGCCCAAGATTGTTCAACTGCCTCCCAGCATACTTCAGGGGGATTACCAACAAACCCCTGGCTGTCTTCAAGCAGGCACTGGACAGGCACCTCAAGTCGGTACCTGATCAGCCGGGCTGTGGTTCGTACGTTGGACTGCGTGCGGCCAGCAGTAACAGCCTGGTTGATCAGGCTCTGGTCCAACAGGAGGCCTGGTCACAGACCGGGCCGCGGGGGCGTTGACCCCTGGAATTCCCTCCAGGTAGACTCCAGGTATATACGCCTGCCGGCGGGGAGGGAGGGAGCCAGTTTGTGGTGCTCCATATATTTTGTGCATAAACAAGGAACCAACATGTGTGGGAAGGGCCAGTTTAAGCAGACGTCAACGTGAGTATCCACTGGAGATTACAGAGTCATGACAATCTTCTGCATCAGGCTGTTGCTTCTATATCAGTGAAAGTGCAGTGTGCATGTTGGGAGTTGAGTAGTTAGTGGATGCAGTGTTGAGGGGATCCCTCCAGTGGAGGTGTGGGGAGGTTTGTTTACCCTCTGTTTTGCCGGGGTGGGGGGGGAGAGTGGTCGCCCAGGACTCGTCATTGGATGATGAACAGAACACCACCTTGGTTAACAGTGAGAACACGGCGATCAGTGTGCCAAATGGCGAGGTTGTTTCTAAGTATATCAATTAGCAAAAGTTAGCGATGTGCATCTTAAGTGAACATATAGGGCCACTCCCCTCACCCCCCATTCCTGGTCTAGGCCTACTGACTTCCTGACCAAGAGTGTTGCGTTTAGTGCCTCACGAATTACTCACACTCCCGCCCACTACTCTCCCACCCTCATCCCCCATGCATCCATGCTGTCCTTCACCCACTACCCCACAGCTGGCGCCCTCCCACCCACACAATGTCACAAGAAGTGCTGGGTTCCCAGGAATCTCCACGACAGAGCCAACGCCTTGGAACCCGTCCACGAGGCATCTGCCAGGTGTGCCATAGGGAATGTGCACTCAATCCCTCTACTGGCAACATCCATGCACACAATGGATGTCTAGGCTCCAGGAGGGCTCCAAATGGGAAAAGCCAACAGACCCTCCCAGCAGACAGAGCTGACAGCCACCCTGACTTCACCTCTACAGAGGACCTAAAAGCTGCAATCAAATTAACATCCACCAGGACGCTGACACACATCCCCAAAGCAGCTCGCCATCAAGCTGTCAGCAAATTCGCTGACCTCTTGAAGAAAGTCAATGATGCTCCTGCAAACAACGGATCCTGGCACAACCTACTGCTTTTTGGCAATGTCTGTTTGGCTGTCCCACCAAGGAGGGACAAGTCACTAGCTACATCTGTTATCAGGGCAATAAATGCATTCCCTAGAGATGACAACCTTGTCCGTCTCCCCTCCAGGGCGTCAAGCACCCGCCAGGCAAATGTCAACAACAGGACACCTAACGCCTCAAAAATCAGGGTCCAAATTAGCAGAAAAATAGAAAAGGGTAATACTATCGGAGCACTGAGGCTTATAACCAGTGAGGATACCATCACTCCTAAGGATATCATTACAGCACAAGCCCTGAAGGACAAACATCCACCCAGGGCTCCCAGTACCAACATTGGCCCCCTTGACATTGCAGCAGGTGAAGAACATTTAACCTTACGGGACGCCGATGTGTATAAAGATGCTATGTCATTCCCACAGGGCTCAGCAGGAGGTTTCACTGGTTTAAGGCCACAACACTTAAAACAAATGCTCAATCCAGGTCTTGGTGAGGTCTCTGAGAGATTGTTGTCTGAACTCACCAAATTTTCCAATGGGTGCCAGGCTGGTAGTGTCCCAGAGGCCATTAGACCCCTTTTCTTTGGTGACTCACTGTGTGCCCTCCGGAAAAAGGATGGAGGAATCAGGCCCATTGCAGTGGGCAACACCCTTCGGCGCCTAGTTGCCAAGGCTGCAGTACAAATGGTGAGTCAAGATGCTGCCTCAATGTTGAAACCAACTCAGCTCGGTTTTGGTGTTCAACAAGGCTGTGAAGCAGATGCCCATGCAGCACGAGTATACATCAACAACATGTCCAATGAAAAAGCCTTAATCAAATTGGACTTTGACAATGCTTTAAACTCAGTCAGAAGGGATGCTGCTCTCTAAGCAGTTTCTAGGCACTTTCCTTCCCTCTATCCCTTCATAGAATCGTGTTATAGTGTGACTTCTAAACTTTTGTTTGGGGACCATGAAATTGACTCATGTGAGTGTGTGCAACAGGGATACCCTCTTTCCCCCTTTCTATTCTGTCTAGTCATCAAGGATGTCACAGAAGCATTGTCCAGTGAGCTCAATATCTGGTTCTTGGATAATGGCACCCTAGCTGGCACTACACAATCTCTCCTAGGAGACATCAGGAAAATTAAAGATATGGTAGAGAGCCTGGGCCTATCTTTAAACCCCACCAAATGTGAGATAGTTTCCACCAATCCACAGATGATCCAGGACATTAGGGTTGTTTTACCAGGGGCACGAGCCATTGATCCAGCCAACAGCACTCTCCTTGGTGCTCCTCTTGGGCCCAATACCATCGATCTGGTCCTGGAAAAAAAAATCTCAGACCTCAGGACGATGGAAGGTAGGATGAAAGACATTGATACACATGATGCCTTCTACCTACTCACCAGGTGCCTGTCAATCCCAAAACTTACATACTTCCTGAGATGCTCCCCAGCCTTCAGCAGCCCGAAACTCAAGGAATATGACTCTCTCCTCAAGACCATGCTAGAGAGTGTATTGAATCTTTCCCTCGAAGATGGAGAGTGGTTGCAAGCCTCACTTCCAGTCACTCCCAGATTGCCCTACCAGCTTTCTTATCCTCTTCCATAGCATCAAATGAGCTAATAAAACAAATTCTTCCAGACAACCTCAGTGATTCAGCAGGAATACAGGACCGTAGCTACACCAAAACCAAAACCTAGTGAAGAACTGGCCTACAAACAGTCAAGCTGGGACGGCCAGATTGCAAAAAAGATACTTGCCAATATGCTTAGGGCCGTAACATCAGACAGGGAGACTGCCCGTCTCCTAGCTGTGAGTGCACCTCACTCTGGGGACTTCCTCCAAACAGTTCCCATTTCGGCCATGGGAACACGCCTCGACCTTAAGGGAGGGGCGAATGAATTCACGTTTTTTTCTTTATTTTGGTCTAATTTCAATGAGATTTTTACAGTGATTTATACAGCTTTTAAAAACCTATACACTGTCTTTGTTATGATTTTTTGCCTTTAGGTTAGGTAGAAAAAATAAAATATGCCAAATTTTAGGGGTCACAAAACCAGTAAATTTCTACAAAATTGGGAAGATGTACAATGCTCTAGTTAACATCAGATGAAAGATAAAGGCTCTATAATTGTTGACCCAATCCATTTTAGCAAAAATGTCAGTAGATTCCATTATAAAAAATGTTGAAGTTAGTGATTTTGTTTTTGCCTTTATTTTGTGGGAAAAAAATCAATAAAAACAAAGCTGTAAAAAATATTGGAAATCTTTCATGGGTGGTTGTAGAGCCATCATTACTCAATAACGTGTGAAAAAATCATGACAATCCTATTAATACTTTTCGCAAAACATTACAAACAATGTCAATAACTTATTTCTGAGTTATTATTATATTTTTTTCTGTGAAACTCTATGGATATGGCACGCTAAATCTCAGAGAGTTGCATGCATCAGCACATGTTGAGACCCCAGAGGCCACTGAGGTGGCATGAGTCCCTACACTTGAATGGAGGCATCAGAGATGTTGCTATTTAGAGTTTTTTTATTGAAATAATCATAAAAATTGAAATTTTTTGCAGAGACAAAACTAAAAATAACACTAATTGGCAACATGTATTATTTATGACAGCAAGCACAACAAAAATACATTTAAGGAAAAAATATACTTGGAAATATGATATAAACAAGTTGATTACACCAAAATGTTGCCAGAATGATGCACTATTTTTTGGTAAGAAAACATTTTTTTCCAAATTTTTTTAATCTTCCTTTCCTAATTTCTGGAACAAGGCTCGCCCATCCCTTAAGACTCTTCGTATTGCAGTGGCTCTGCGCCTTGCTGCCCCTATTCACACGGAATATACGTGTATTTTCAGCGATGCGCAAGCCGACCAATATGGTCTACATGGTCTTAACTGTTCTAAAACCAAGGGTTGGCATGCAAGACACAATGAGGTCAACGACATCCTAAAGAGAACCCTTGCTACAGCTGGATGCCCAGCCGAGAGAGAGCCTCGATCACTAGCAGCCAACAACGCCCACAACCCAGCAAACCGCCCCGACGGGATCACCATCTATCCTTGGAAGAATGGCAAGCTCTTAGCATGGGATTATACCTGTGTGTCAACACTGGCTGACACCTACATCCATCACAGTGTCGGGCGACAGGGAGGAGCTGCTGACTACAGAGAGGAGTACAAAATCAGCAAGTACAGGGACATAAGCCAACAGTATCAATTTGTCCCAGTGGGATCAGAGACCTTGGGAGCGTGGGGAAAAAATGCAACACGTTTCCTTAAGGAACTGGGTTCCAGACTCGACAACACCAGGGACCCAAGGGCAGCCACGTTCATGTTCCAGCGTCTCAGCGTGGCCATCCAGAGGGGAAACGCATGCTGCATACTTGGCTCACGTCCGGCTTCGAAGGAGCTGGAGGAGATTCATAATCTTTGATATATTGTACCATTTTATTCATGTTCATGTTTTCCATTAATGTATTCTGTCTATTAATAAAGCATTCCATCATTATATATAGGGGGTGGTATAAGAAGAAAATATTCAAACAGCTCCGGGGAGAACCTCGAGTTTTCCCTGAGGTATGCTTATCGTCTTCTCTGAGGATGAGGGTCCCCAATAAAGTTCCAGAGGTGGTACCTCCTATATATATATATATATATATATATATATATATATATATATATATATATATATATATATATATATATATATATATATATATATATATATATATATATATATGTCAGTAGTAGGTTGGTAGACAGCAACCACCCAGGAGGTACTACCGTCCTGCCAAGTGAGTGTAAAAAGAAAGCCTGTATTTGTTTTACATGATGGTAGGATTGCTGGTGTCTTTTTTCTGGCTCATAAACATGCAAGATTTCAGGTACGTCTTGTTTCTTCTACTTACACTTAGGTCACACTACACATACATGTACACGTTCATGTATACACACTCATCTGAGTTTTCTTTGATTTTATCTTAATAGTTCTTGTTCTTATTGTTTTTCCTTTCATATCCATGGGGAAGTAAAATAAGAATCTTTCCTCCGTAAGCCATGCGTGTTGTAAAAGTCAACTAAAATGCCAGGAACAATGGGCTAGTAACCCTTTTTCGTGTATAGATTTACTAAAAAGAAAAAGAAGAAAACCGTCAAAGTGGGATGTTTGAATGTGCGTGGATGTTGTGCGAATGATAAGAAAGAGATGATTGTAGATGTTATGAATGAAAAGAAGCTGGATGTCCTGGCTTTAAGTGAGACAAAGATGAAGGCGGTAGGAGAGTTTCAGTGGGGACAAATAAATGGGATTAGGTCAGGGGTTTCAAATAGAGTTAGAGCTAAACAAGGAGTGGCAGTAATGTTTAATAATCAGTTATGGCAGGTAAAGAGGGATTATAAATGTATAAATTCAAGGATTATGTGGAGTAAAATAAAGGTCGGATGTGAAAAGTGGGTTATAGTAAGTGTTTATGCACCTGGAAAAGAGAGAAGTGTAGAGGAGAGAGAGAGATTTTGGGAAATGTTGAGTGAGTGCGTGGGGAGTTTTGAACCAAGTGAGAGAGTAATTGTGGTTGGGGATGTTAATGCTAAAGTGGGTAAAATTGTTGTGGAGGAAGTAGTAGGTAAATTTAGGGTGCCAGGGGTAAATGTAAATGGGGAACCGTTAATTGAGGTATGTGTAGAAAGAGGATTGGTAATAAGTAATACATATTTTATGAAAAAGAGGATAAACAAGTATACAAGGTATGATATAGCATGTAATGAAAGTAGTCTGTTTGATTGTGAATTGGTGGATAAAACGTTGATGGGTAGGCTTCAGGATGTACATGTTCATAGAGGGGAAACGGATATATCGGATCATTATTTAGTTGTAGCTACAGTTAGAGTAAAAGGTAGATGGGAACAGCAAGGGCTAGTGCAAGTATAAGTAGTGGGGGGGGGGGAGGGTTTGAAGAGAGTTGGGATAGTTTTAAAAATGCAGTATTAGAATGTGGGGCAGAAGTTTGTGGCTATAGGAGGGTGGGTACAGGAGGAAAGAGGAGTGAGTGGTGGAATGAAGAAGTAAAGGGTGTGATAAAAGAGAAAAAGGTAGCTTATGAGAGGATTTTACAAAACAGAAGTGTTAATAGAAGAGCAGAGTATATGGAGAGTAAAAAAAAGGTGAAGAGAGTGGTGAGAGAGTGCAAAAGGAGAGCAGATGAAAGAGTGGGAGAGGCTCTGTCAAGAAATTTTGCTGAAAACAAGAAAAATTTTTGGAGTGAGATAAACAAGTTAAGAAAGCCTAGCAAATGAATGGATTTGTCAGTTAAAAACAGAGTAGGGCAGTTAGCAGATGGGGAGATGGAGGTATTGGGTAGATGGTTGGAATATTTTGAGGAACTTTTAAATGTCGATGAAAAATGGAAGGCGGTAATTTCATGCACTGGCCAGGGAGGTACAACATCGTTTAGGAGTGAAGAAGAGCAGGAGGTGAGTGCTGGAAAAGTGTGTGAGGCATTACGTAGAATGAAAGGGGGTAAAGCAGCTGGAACTAACGAGATCATGACAGAAATATTATAAGCAAGGGGGGATATAGTGCTGGAGTGATTGGTATTTTTGTTTAATAAATGTATGAAAGAGGGGAAGGTACATAGGGATTGGCAGAGAGCATGAATATTTCCTTTATATAAAGGGAAGGGGGATAAAAGAGATTGTAAGAGTTATAGGGGAATAAGTTTGTTGAGTATACCAGGTAAAGTGTATGGCAGGGTTATTATTGAAAAAAATAGAGTTAAGACAGAGAGTGGGATTGCAGATGAGCAAGGAGGCTTTAGAGTGGGTAGGGGATGTGTAGATGAAGTGTTTACATTGAAGCATATATGTGAACAGTATTTAGATAAAGATAGAGAAGTTTTCATTGCATTTATGGATTTAGAAAAGGCATATGATAGAGTGGATAGGGGAGCAATGTGGCAAATGTTGCAAGTGTATGGAATAGATAATATGTTACTGAAGGCCGTAAAGACTTTTTATGAGGATAGTGAGGCTCAGGTTAGGGTGTGTAGGAGAGAGGGAGATTACTTCCTGGTAAAAGTAGGTCTTAGACAGTGTAATGTCATCATGGTTGTTTAAAATTTGGTGAAGGAAAATACAAGTTACATACTATTGTTGAGTTTTGTTAAATTATGGGGTTAAATTATGGGGAATTAAATGTAAAATGGGAGTTGACACAGTTACTTTTTGCTGATGATATTGTGGTTATGGGAGATATTCTAAAGAAAAGTTGGAAAAGATAGTGGACAAGTTTGGGAGGGTGTGTAAAGGTAGAAAGTTTAAAGTGAACATAAATAAGAGTAAGGTGATGAGGGTATCAAACGATTTAAATAAAGAAAAATTGGATATCACATTGGAGAGAAGGATTATGGAAGAAGTGAATGTTTTCAGATATTTGGGAGTTGACTTGTCAGCAGATGGGTTTATGAAGGATGAGGTTAACCATCGAATTGATGAAGAAAAAAAAGGTGAGTGGTGCGTTGAGGTATCTGTGGAGACAAAAAACGTTATCCATGGAGGCAAAGAAGGGAATGTTCAAAAGTATAGTGGTACCAACACTCTTATATGGGTGTGAAGCATGGGTTGCAAATGCTGCAGCAAGGAGGTGGCTGGAGGCAGTGGAGATGTCCTGTCTGAGAGCAATGTGTGGTGTAAATATTTTGCAGAAAATTCGTAGTGTGGAAATTAGGAGGTGTGGAGTTACTAAAGGTATTTGTCAGAGGGCTGAAGAGGGGTTGTTGAGGTGGTTTGGTCATTTAGAGAGAATGGATCAAAGTAGAATGACTTGGAGAGTGTATAAATCTGTAGGGGAAGGAAGGCGGGGTAGGGGTCGTCCTCGAAAAGGTTGGAGGGAGGGGGTAAAGGAGGTTTTGTGGACGAGGAGCTTGGACTTCCAGCAAGTATGTGTGAGCGTGTTATATAGGAGTGAATGGAGATGAATGGTTTTTGTGACCTGACGAGCTGTTGGAGTGTGAGCAGGGTAATATTTTGTGAAGGGATTCAGGAAAACCAGTTAAATGATTTAGTTGGACTTGAGTCCTGGAAATGGGAAGTACAATGCCTGCACTTTAAAGGAGGGGTCTGGGATAGTGACAGTTGGGAGGGACTTATTCTCAGCTGTCGTATCTGAGCGCCTCTGCAATGACAGTGATTATGTATGAGGTGAAAGTGTTGAATGATGATGAAAGTATTTTCTTTTTGGGGATTTTCTTTCTTTTTGGGTCACCCTGCCTCGGTGGGAGACGGCCGACTTGTTGAAAAGAAAAAGAAAAAAAAAATATATATATATATATGTTATGATAATGGAGTGTTTGTTCACCGCGTGTATAGTGTGTATAGTGTATATAGTGTATACTGCATAGCATGTGTTTAACATGCGCACGGTATGCGCATAGCATGTGTGGTATATAGCGGTGTGTCGGTCATATAGTGTTGTTATAGTGATGCGTCCAGCCGGCCTACCTAATCACACATCCCCCATTCCTCCCCCTCCCCCCCACTGCCCACCTCAAGGACGGGAGATCCCTCAGCTCATCCACCACCACCATGAACCACATTCGGTATGTGTCATGTGCCATTTTCCTTACGGCCCCCCGGGCTTACCACACAGTTTGAGGTATGGCAGATGATGCAGCCAGCCAGCCACAAAGCCAGGGAAATAGTGCACCCAACAATGAAAGAAGAGGCCCATGTCAGGTGTGTGGAGAGTTTCGAGCACGCAACAGAGATGGCCTTATTCGTGCACACAATGGGTGTGCAGGATCACATAGGCCCCCAGCAGAGAGCAACCCACAGCCTCTACAGGCAGATGTCATTCCCAATGGCAACGTCCTCTCTTGCGAAAACCTTCTTCTGGCATTCAAATCCACTACTAGCAGTACCCTATCCCACATTCCTAAAGCAGCTCGCCCATATGCAGCAGGGAAATTCACAGACCTTCTTAAGCAGGTGAATGGAGGCTCCACCAATTTAGAAGCCCGAGGCACCATTAAAGCATGGCGCAACCTACTCCTGTTTGGCAATGTTTGTCTTGCAGTTCCTGAAAGACGAGGCAAACTGCTAACCACTTCAGTCATCAAGGCGGTGCGCAACTACCCAAGAACAGATAATTGTGTCCCTCTGCCCCACTCGCAGGAATCACAGAGGTAGACCCAAGAAAAACTCCACTGAAAACGAGAAAATTTGCGCACAGGTTAGCAAAAAAATCGAAGAAGGCAACACAGTGGAAGCAATCAGAATAATTACAAGTGACGACACTGTAGCTCCCAAAGATGAGACCACAGCTCAAGCACTAAGAGACAAGCATCCGACAAGGGACACCATAGCCATCAACAACAACCCTGAAGGAGACCCCATCACTGAACAATTAATTTTGCCAGAATCAGAAGTCTATAAGGCGATAGTATCATTTCCAGCAGGATCTGCAGGAGGTTACACTGGAATTCGACCACAACACCTCAAAGAGATGGTAAATCCAGTACTCGGAGCATCTGCATCAATTCTCCTCACCGAATTAACAACTTTTGTCAACAACTGCCTGGCTGGGCGAATCCTAGAAGAAATTAAACCTTTCTTTTTTGGAGCCTCATTATGCGCTTTGAAGAAGAAGGATGGGGGAATCAGACCCATTGCTGTTGGTAACACCCTTCGCCGCCTAGTTGCCAAAGCAGCAGTAAGAAACATTCGCCTTGAAGCTGCCAGTTTACTCCAGCCACACCAACTGGGCTTTGGGGTCTCTCAAGGCAGTGAAGCCGCAGCTCATGCGGCAAGGGCCTACATCAGGGACCTATCAGAAGACAAGGCCGTAGTCAAACTTGACTTTAGAAATGCGTTTAATATGGTGAAGAGAGATGTGGTCTTGCCAGCCGTTCGGGATCGGTTTCCCAGTCTCTTTCTTTTCATTTCAGCTGGCTACAGCAAACCCTCGACTCTTTTGTTTGGGGAACATGAAATTCCCTCATCTGAGAGTGTTCAGCAAGGTGATCCAGTCGCTTCACTTCTCTTCTGTTTGGCAGTAAGTGAACTAACTTCCAGCCTACGCAGCGAGCTCAACATCTGGTACCTGGATGATGGCACTCTGGCAGGTACTGGGGAGTCCCTGTTAGAGGACCTACAACAGGTGAAGACACAGGGAGAAGCCTTAGGACTCATCCTTAATCCCTCAAAGTGTGAAATTATCACAACAAATCAGGAAATAATCAATGCGGTGCAAACAATCCTCCCAGAAGTCACTACTACTACTCCATCCAACAGTACCCTCCTGGGAGCACCGCTGGGTCACCACGCAATCGACACTATCCTCAAGGACAAAATGAATGACCTGAAAAGAATGGAGGAGAGAATAAGTGATCTTGATGCCCATGATGCCCTGTATCTCCTCACAAGGTGTCTTACTATGCCAAGACTCACTTCTTGAGCGTTACCTGCATTTCTGTCATCGTGTTTGGCCTCCTGTGGATTAGTCAAGAGGATCGTCCATGAACGTTTGAGAGGTGTGGTGGGAGCTCAAGACCCCAAGTTCATTGAAGCAGCAGTGCAGTGGGACATCCTTACATTCTCCTTCAGTAGACCAGCTCCTCCCAAAGAGCACAAACAGTCCCACTGGGACAAACCGATCATGGAAAAAATTGCCAACACAATGCTCACCAACGCTTCAGGAAAGGACAAAGCTCGTCTCCTAGCGGTGAAGGCACCACACTCAGGAGATTTCCTTCTAGCTGTTCCCAATTCCTCTCTGGGGACTCGACTCGACCCACAGGCCATTCGGATTGGTGTTGCTCTTCGCCTAGCCGACCCCATACTCACCGAACATAGGTGTATTTGCGGCAGGGCGACGGCTGATCAATTCGGACTTCATGGTCTTGTGTGTCACACATCAGAAGGGAAGTATGCTAGACATGAGGAGGTCAATGACATCATAAAGAGAAGCCTCGCTACAGCCCGTTGCCCAGCTCAACGGGTACCCCAAGTGCAGAGGTCTGATAGAAGTCAAAAGCGTCCTGATGGAGCCACCATGCTACCCTGGAAGGATGGTAAGCAGATTGCTTGGGACTACACCTGTGCTGCCACATTGGCAGACACCTACCTGCCACACTCCTTAGCCGAAGGGGGTGGAGCTGCCAGCCACAGGGAGACCCAGAAGACCCGCAAATATGAAGACCTTCCCTCTTCCTATAACTTCATCCCAATAGGGTCGGAGACCCATGGAGCATGGGGCAAGTGTGCTCTAAAGTTTCTCAAGGAGCTGGGTGGAAAACTCATCATAGAAACCAAGGACCACAGGGCGACCAGCTTCCTCTTTCAGAGACTCAGTGTTGCGATCCAGAGGGGAAATGCCTGCAGTATTCTGGGCACGCGGCCCACTACCGGGGAGCTGGACGAAGAATTTGACATGTAGCTCTGAGTTGTCATCTATGTTGTTTTACTCACTATTGTATTCTTGTTAATGTATTTTGACAATGTATTGTATCTTGAAATAAATTTTATATATATTTAATAAAAGATGGGGTGGTAGGGGAAGTGGAATATTCAAATGGCTTCAGAAAGACCTCTAAATATTCTTCCTTGAAGCCTTTTTATCCACTTCTCCGAGGCTATGGGACCCACAATTCACACCAGAGGTGGACCCCATTTTATATATTTTTTTAATATATATATATATATATATATATATATATATATATATATATATATATTATTAACACACAGGCAGGGTGGCCTGACAAAGAAAAACTTTCATCATCATTCACTCCATCACTGTCTTGCCAGAGGCGTGCTTACACTACAGCTACAAAACTGCAACATTAACACCCCTCCTTCAGAGTGCCAGCACTGCACTTCCCATCTCCAGGAATCAAGTCCGGCCTGCCGGTTTCCCTGAAACCCTTAATAAATGTTACCTTGCTCACACTCCAACAGCACATCAAGTCCTAAAAACCATTTGTCTCCATTCGCTCCTATCTAACACGCTCACGCACACTTGCTGGAAGTAAAAGCCCATCGCACAAAAAAACCTTATTTACCCCCTCCCTCCAACCTTTTCTAGGCCGACCCCTACCCCACCTTCCCTCCACTACAGATTTATACACTCTCGAAGACATTCTATTTTGCTCCATCCTTTCTATATGTCCAAACCATCTCAATAACCTCTCCTCAGCCCTCTGGATAATAGTTTTGGTAATCCCACACCTAATCCTAATCTCCAAACTACGGATTCTCTGCATTATATTCACACCACACATTGTCCTCAGACACGACATCTCCACTGCCTCCAGCCTTCTCCTTGTTGCAACATTCATATATATTCATATATATATATATATATATATATATATATGTGTGTGTGTGTGTGTGCGTGTGTGTGTGTGTGTGTGTGTGTGTGTGTGTGTGTGTGTGTGTGTGTGTGTGTGTGTGTGTGTGTGTTTGTGTGTGTGTGTGTGTGTGTCTCAATGCACCACGCATATACAGAGAAAGAGTGCAGTCAGCAGGATTAGAACCCACTACAGGGAGACTGGCAAGGTTCCCAATTGCTCTTGACCACTCGGCCACAAATGCCTCAAAAAGCTGTGCAACCTGGTTTACAAGCCATGTTTCTTCCCAGCCTGGGCACATCAGTAGGTCTGAATTATAATAAAAAAAGAAGCATTAAACCCACAAGGGCCATACAGTGCTGCGGGGCAGGGAATGATGTAAGATGAAAGGATAAGTCAGGGTGGAGAGAACAACAAAGGTAGAGTTGGGAAAGGATATGAGGAGTGATAAAGGAAGTATTATCAGTCAAAGAGGGAGTCTGTGGTGTCAAAGGTGGGACCGTCAACGAGGACGGAAGATAAAGAAAGGGTGTTAGAGCGGTGACGTCATCAGTGGTATATTCTGCGTGCTCGATGAAAAACACGACAGTCCAATAAAATATGACAAACCAAAATTGGAACCTGATAAGTCTCAAAGAGTGTTACAGGGCGCCTCACCATGAGATACCCAATAGTAGTCTCCCAACCTCAGCATCGATGGGAAGAAGGGAGGGTGTAGTCTCCCAACCTCAGCATCGATGAGAAGAAGGGAGGGTGTAGTCTCCCAACCTCAGCATCGATGAGAAGAAGGGAGGGTGTAGTCTCCCAACCTCAGCATCGATGGGAAGAAGGGAGGGTGTAGTCTCCCAACCTCAGCATCGATGAGAAGAAGGGAGGGTGTAGTCTCCCAACCTCAGCATCGATGGGAAGAAGGGAGGGTGTAGTCTCCCAACCTCAGCATCGATGGGAAGAAGGGAGGGTGTAGTCTCCCAACCTCAGCATCGATGGGAAGAAGGGAGGGTGTAGTCTCCCAACCTCAGCATCGATGGGAAGAAGGGAGGGTGTAGTCTCCCAACCTCAGCATCGATGGGAAGAAGGGAGGGTGTAGTCTCCCATCCTCAACATCGATGGGAAGAAGGGAGGGTGTAGTCTCCCAACCTCAGCATCAATGAGAAGAAGGGAGGGTGTAGTCTCCCAACCTCAGCATCAATGAGAAGAAGGGAGGGTGTAGTCTCCCATCCTCAACATCGATGGGAAGAAGGGAGGGTGTAGTCTCCCATCCTCAACATCAATGGGAAGAAGGGAGGGTGTAGTCTCCCATCCTCAACATCAATGGGAAGAAGGAGGCCAGAAACCTAAACTTGGTTTGACTGAATGTAATTTGTTATGAGTCATATTGGACCAATGTTGTTGCCAACAGTTGCAAAGATGACTAGAGATTACAGCAAAAATATCTGAGAATGGAAGACCTCTCTATGAAACCGGGAGGTGAAAGTGAAGATGAAGAGAGTAAGGACGGAGTAAACAAGGGTGGAGAACAAATAATGGACCTTTACTCATGTCTTTTACTATCTTGTATGTAGAAGCAGACAAAATAGCAAAGTAGCAGAGGCAATGAGCATCACAGCGATCGTTCAAGGCTGGAATATTCGCTACTACATATAGGCTCCCGACAGGTGAGGAGCGAAGAGCACCTAGACATAAACGTAATCCCCAATGATGGATGGGATGAAGTTTAGAAAGAGTCACAGGAAAGGCTGCTGAATATATCTAGTCACGAAAAAATTAAAGCTGAAAGCAGCCAAAGAAGAGTGCAGCGATCCACCCCCCATAAAAGATGAGCGAGGGTTTTAAGGAGGTTCAGCCGGCTTTGGCAAGTTGCTTTCAGGGAGGTAATGTGAGCTTTACAGGATAACTGACGATCAAACAAAAGGCCGAGAAACCTGACTGTATCATGTTCAGGGATACGTGAGCCGTACAGGTACAGTGGAGTATCAGGGACGAAAGAACATCTAGTGAAAGTAATTTGGTGCATTTTAGCACTCAAAAATTTAAACCCATGAGTGGTGGCCCAGTGGAAAACACAGTTGACAGCATTCTGGAGAGAGTCTGCACATGCTATAGCGAAGTCATAGATGCTAGATCATTTGTATCAAGGAGAAAAAGAGTGGTGCTAATGACATCCCTGAGGGACACCCTCACCTTCGACAAAGTCCTGGGAAAGCGAATTATTAACATGAATATGGAAAAGTCTCTCAGATAAGGAGATTTTAAGGAAAAATGGCAGACTGCCTCAGAAGCCTAAGGAGTGAGCTTGGGCCAAGATGTTATATCTCCAAGTAGCCATATGTCTTCTCAAGATCAAAAAAGATGGCGATAACTGTGTGGTTACTAGCAAAGGTATTGCGAATGTTATTTACATATCTAAGTAAGGAGTTGATAGTAGAGCAGCCCTTGCGAAAGCCATATTGACTAGTGGAGAGACTATTTTGAGTCTCTAAATACTACATCAGACGTCTATTTACAAAACGTTCAATCACATGCAAACTGCACTGGTAAGAGCAGTAAGACGATAATGTGAGGTATCATACCCTGAAGTACCTGGTTTACGAAAAGGCAGAACAATAACAGATTTCCAGAGCTGGGGAACAATTCATTGCTACCAAATAAAATTAAAAAGTCGTAAGAGGACTGCAAGGGTTGACGGATGTAAAAACATACAAATGTGGATGCTGTCAGACGCAGCTGCCGATGATCGGAAAGTGTTGACTCAAGTTCTAAAAGTGTAAAAGGCATATTATAAGACTTTTCTCTGCTAGAGGAAAAGACAAAGGGCTGTAACTTCTGGCAAGCTTGGAAAGAAATGAGGGGCTTAAATGATGCTCCAGAGAGATATGGACAAAATGATTTCCAATTTCTGTGGTAACTTCAAGAGGGTTTGCAATGCTGACACCAGCAACCCTAAGAATGGGAGCTGGGTCTTGAGAGTATTTGCCACTCAGTTTCTGTATTTTTTTCAGACTGCACTCATAGAGAAAGCCAAAGTGACGGTTGAAATATTATCTTACCAACAAGTGCATTTAGCTTCAGGAATGACACGGCGGGCAACTGCTCTCGCCTGCTTAAAATCAAGAAGTCACTCTGTGGTCCTATTGTAAGAATGTCGGCCCCATGAACCACATTTCAAACGTACTGCAAAACCACAAGCAGGAGGCCACCAAGGCAGGCATTTCAGAAAATGCCTACTCAAGGTTTAAGGTATAGAATGTGAAGCCGTGGTTAAAACTAAGGTCAAAAATAGGTGTAACAGCTCATCATTAGAATACAAAGAAGGGTCCTCACTAAAAACAGTTTGACACAAGTACAGGTTGCAGTGTAGTGGAGCAAAGTATGAACAAAGATCTGATGGTGTGGTATACCTGTTTGATGAATGCAATAAAATATAGCCTACGACAGGATTGATAACAGTAGAGTGCAATTTAGGTTATTGTAAACAGACACAAACAGGGAAAAACTGGGAGAGGAACACCTGAAGCTTTTCCCAATTACCCCTGAGGCCTCGAATATTCCACTGTAAATAAGTCTATGGACTAGGAGGGTAGTAAAATCTACAAGAGTAGGTGGTGGAAGACTAGTAAGCAGTGAAGGATTGAAACGCTGTGAAGAAATTAGTCATTTAGATCGTTTAGAAAAGTGAGGAAGAGTAGTGATGGGTGGTGGATCAGTGTCCGTCAATAGTTTTGTCTCCTCAGAATATTCAGAGATAGCTTCAAACACTTCGGAAGACAAGGAAGTTGCAGATAGTTCGAAATTAGAGACAGAAGGAATGTTAGTAAAGATCAGAGAGACGATGGAAGTTACCAATAAGGGGGAGGACAGGAGAGAAAGGAACTTGGGAGGGAGCAGAAGAGAAGGGAACTGTATGAGGGGAAGGATGAACCTCCACACCCATAACAAAGACGGTAAGAGTTACTAAGCACAGAGACTGGAAAGGATAAAAGTTTGGGAACAAGTGAAGGAGGGGTTAAAGGAAATTTGAACTTTGGGGAAGATTTGAACTTTGGAGAAGAAGAGAGGTGAAGAGAAGATGTAGTTGTGCGAGGTCTTGTAGAGATACATTCGAATGAAGAGACGACTCAAGGGTAGTTTGAGGCGATGAGGTAGGGACCTCAGAGGCCAGGGCTGCAAAAGAGTTAGAAACAGAGGTGACTTCGGAATTGTGACCACGTAAGAGATTATGGGAGTAGGTACCACTGAGGTTGAAGGGCACTTAGTAACTCAAGAATAAGAAAGTTGTGGAAGTTTCCCTTGGAGGCAGAGATGAGAGACTGCCATGGCATAATTGAAGCCCTCTTTCTTTTTGAGACAGCCTGTTTCTTGTTCTTTCAAGTAAACTTTGCAACGACGAGAATATACTGGGTGAGCCTCATTACAATTAAGGGAAAAGGGAGGTAGGCTGCAAGATGTATTGGTATGGTCAACAGCACGACAAAATGGGCATTCTGCCATGGACCTGCAGTATTTTGCTGGATGCCCAAAATGCCAGCAATTTTTACACTGTTGTGGTGTAGGGATCAACTCTCGGACTTGTAAACGGTGTCCCGCAATATAAATCGAGGACGGAAGCTCACGGTAGTCGAAAGTCAAGCGAGCTACATTGCAGGGGAAGCTTCTCTGCCCGCGGGCAGGTAGTACATAATTGTCCACTTTGAGAACTGGGAGGTCTTAGAGCTCAAGTTGCTCCTTTATATCAGCATCATATGACCAGAAATCATGTTGAACAATGGTATAAGTCAGAACTACTGTACCACTACAAAAATTTAGAAAAATGCGTTTTCGAATTGTGAGTTTGGCAAGCATTGCGCACTGTGACGATGCGTGTACCACTCTTAAGGGGATGAAATGTAATATTTTGACCAAAATGGTGCAGGAGTACCTTTCTGATACTATAGTCAGAAAGATAGTCAGTGGAAGTTGTTGGGTGAAAAACTTAGTCCACTGTGTATTTTGAAATGAAGTGTGTAAGGGCAGCGAGTGTCATGCTGATCTTTTCTGGGAAGAGTGAGAGGTAATGGTAGCAGTGTCGTCTATTAATGGTCATGCTCATTTAGGTGTGGAACCGGTGGTGGTCCGTCTTGAGATAGGTGGGCGATCTGAAAATCGTTGAACTGTAGTGGGAGAAGCAGGAAGCATGGTCAAAGATGTGTGGTCAGATGTATCAAATGAGTCAGGAGGAGATGCAGTACCAGGAGTGGGCAACAAATTGTTACCTGCAGAAGGTACTAGGTAATTAGAAAGGTCTGAAGAATTGCCCAGTAGCAAGGCAGGGTCATAAGAGGGTGCTGCAGCAGAAAGGGACCTGGGAGGAGAATTTTCATGGATTTGGGACTCCATGGTTATGTCACATTTATCTTTTTGTTTCTCCCCCCCCCAAAAAAAAAGGGGGGGGGGGGAAACGTGGAGGGATAGTTCCTAGAAAGAATGAAAGAGCCGGAAAATCCCCCTCTGCACCCTAGAAGACCTTAGTGCAGCTAGCAGTGCAGATGCAGCACGGAACCCAAACCATACCCTACCCTTCATGCCAGTAAAGTAGCAATCCAGGTTAGCAACCTCACATCTACCAAGCCACCTCGGTGGACAAAAGAGATGGTGGTCAGATATCTGCCAAAAAGCATACCTCCTTCAGCCACCACCACCTGGAATCTGACAGGCAGCCTCCAGAGATATACCCATCACCTGAAAGACACCTGAAACCTCCCTCCAAGAGTACGAGGAATCGGTACATCCCCAGGTGATCCAGATTGCACGGCAAACTACACCACCACCAAGGACCTCAATGGAATAGGATGAACCATGGTACCCTTACTCCTTACCTAGGAAATAGAATGCCTGGGGAGGACCCCAAAAGCTGAAAATAGGAAAGGGAGAAAAGGGAAAGAAGGGATATTTAGGATGGGATAGAGATGGGGGACAATTAGGTTCGGTCGAAGGAAGAAGACCGAAAGTCCATTTTCTCAGACCAAAAGCCTTTTCACCACACAAAGAAGCCCCTCCCTTGAAGAGACCCATACAGCTGAAAACATTCCGACATAAGGGGCTTACTGTTTCCTCTTACGAGATGGGGTACTTCCCATGTGTAAAGACATATCCCCTAATTAAAATGTGTCACTAGAAGTTTATGGTGAAATATTTTTAAGAGGGATAGTTAACTGTTGGTATGTCTGGTGAATTTCCTATGACGGAGTCACTACTGTTGATAGTTAATGACATTTTCTTCCAGACCATGTCTTGATGCTGTAGTTACCCTTGAAAGCTCTGTACCTCAACCAGTTCCAGTTATGGCTGTAATTTGCGCAATGACCATGGGAAAATCTGGTGAGAGATGTGACGCTACTTTGGAAGATTCCAACCTATTGTTGGACAAGTTGTTTTATGATGGTAGCTGACCAGGCCCTTGCAAATCAAGTAAAAAAAAAAACCTTGGTCAAGGCTTCCTGTTCCTGGGTAGCAGAAATGCCCGACACTCCAACCTTCATATCCAATGGAACGACCTTCAGGGAAGAGCAACATCGGGACCCAATTCTTGCATCTGCTTTAAAGTCGGGGGTCACTGCCTTAAAGTCGGGGGTCACTGCCTTAAAGTCGGAGGTCACTGCCCTAAAGTCGGGGGTTACTGAAGCCGATGAGGTGTCTCTACTTATTACATTTGAAATAACCTTATGAAAAAAATGCCTACTGGTAAGGGGGTAATGGGGAATCCCACACCTAATAGATTAGTTGTTCCTAAACAATTTAGTTCCCAGATATTCATCTATTGGGAATATTAAGGTGTTACCAAAACCTTTTTATTTTTAATGGTTTCTAAATATTTTGACTGGCCAGATTTAAAACCTGATGTTGAGAGATATCCTGCCATGAGTGCCAGGTGTGAAAACCTGAACATTACGTCAAACTTGCGCCACTATATCCTATGGAGAATCCTCTTTCTGACCTAATTATTGACTGTGTGGGGCTTTTACCTAAGCCCAAATCAGGTAACCAGTTAATGTTTACCATCTTAGATATCCTGAGGCAGTGCCTATGTGCAGTATTAATACCTAGGAAATGATTATAGTTCTCATTAGATATATATATCCCAAATGGAAATCCGATGGATTATTCAAAATGACCAAGATACTAGTTTCACTGCAAAAGCTTTTGGAAAGGTTCAGACCTACTTAGACATTATGTAGTCCCTTTTAGCAGCTTATTATTTTCAGTCAGAAGGGCACTGGAAAGACTCCACAAAACTTTGAAAATCAGGACTCGAATATATTGCCTGCATTTTCTTACAGAGTGGGATGAGTCCTTGCTTTTGCTGCTCTTCGCTGTTAAAGAAACCTGCAGGAGTCTACTGGGCACAATTCTTTCAATGTGATATTTGGCCATAATGTAAGAAGGCTGCTGCAAGTGCTCAAGGAGGACTGGCTGGAAGACACATGAAACTAAGATATGATAAGGCATCTAAACCCCATTCATTTAGTACTGGAGAAACGGTTATGGTTCAAGATCTGCAAGGTTATGTGGCCTTATGCAGGTGACGGAGCAAAAAATCTAATTTTAATTATGTGGTAGAACCTCTTACCCAAAAGCTTTTAGAGGCGCTTTATGCAACATCGAGGCCTATGCCTACAGACCCTGATGATGATCCTGGCACCATGCAAGAAGTTACTGTGGTCCAAATAAGATTACCTAATTCAGATTCAGATTCAGATCATTTTATTTCTCTGTAAGGATTATAATGTGTGGTTTATATTTATAAGACAATAATTACAAAGATAGCCATTAGCATGCCTATCATGCCTGGGCGTCATAGGCATGACAACTACAAGCAGACTACTACTAGTTTTTAATCTATATTACAAATGAATACAAATTTCAAATGATTAACTAGATTTATAATAGTGAAGTAGTTCAGAATATTTAGATTGCAAAATTGGTATTGACAATGGTTTTGTCATGGTTTGTTACATAGTTTCTATTAAAGCTCCTAGGAGTATATCAGGCAAACTTAAAACTAGTTTGAGATTTATTAGACAATAGCTATATTCGGGATTTTGTGTTTACTGTCTTTTGGGTCAGTGTTGGTGTAGATGAGGAGGATGTGTGTGTGTGTGTGTGTGTGTGTGTGTGTGTGTGTGAATCTTAAATAAACCACATCTACTTATGATGCCCAATTGGCTGATGCCACCACCCTTCTGCAGTCCTATCCCGACATATTTTCAGATGTTCCGAAAATATATAATCTTGGCTTTCTCGATATAAATGAGCGCACAGCTAAACCTAACCCAGAGAAACAAAGATTATTACAAGAGTTAAATATCCTACTGGAGCATGGGTTAGTTAAATATCCAGTGGAACATGGATTAGTTAAATATCCAGTGGAGCATGGGTTAGTTAAATATCCTACTGGAGCATGGGTTAGTTAAATATCCAGTGGAGCATGGGTTAGTTAAATATCCTACTGGAGCATGGGTTAGTTAAATATCCTACTGGAGCATGGGTTAGTAGAAGAAACAAGCTCATGGCTCTCATCCTGCATACACTTCAAGAGATCCACTGGCGGTGATAGGATGTGTACTCACCATCATAAGGGAAATAAAATCACTGTGCCAGATGCTTATACATTTCCACATATGGATGACGGTCGTGGACTCTGTGGCTAAGGCTAGATTTTTCTCCAAATTAGATCTCCTCAGTGGCTACTATCAGGTCCACTTATATAGCAGAGTTAAGGAAATATTTCCCTTTGTAATTCTTGGAAGACACTACCAGTATTGTGTAACCCGCTATAGCATGCGCAAACTGCATGCTGAGAATCCATCTAGCTAAGAAAGAACTAGTAGGTACTCAGGCATTACCTAAATAATTTAACTGTAGTTTCTGACATCTATGATGAGAATATGTCCCATCTTAGAGACCTTTTTAATAGTATGTTTAAACAATATAAATTAACAGTTAATCTCAGAACGTCAGTGTTTGGTAAATCTCCAATCTCCTCTGCATATAAAGCCATGATGTCATGAAGGGGAAGATAGCATCTAAGTCAGCTAATATTCTGACCATCCAAAATTATCCAACTCTCTCTTAAAAAAAACTCTCAGATATAATTCCTCAGATATTATTGTCCCTTTGACCACTTTTACCAGTAGGAAGGTTTCGGATAGGAGGTCGCCGAAGTGCCAAGAGTCTTTTAAAAATATATAAAGACCGCTGTGCGCAGATCCCGTATTATCACCGGATTATTTAGTCTATTATTCCTGTAGGTGTATGATGCATCAGACCACCGTGTCACCTATTTTTGGCCAAACTGAAGGCATACCTATGGGCTTACTAGACAAAATGAGGAACCCGTAGCTCCGGTCTTAGCACTGGAGCTCCAGTCTTATCACTGGAGGTCTGGTCTTAGCACTGGAGCTCCAGTCTTAGCACTGGAACATCTGTCTTAGCACTGGAACTCTGGTCTTGGAACTGGAGCTCCGGTCTTAGCATTGCACTGGAGCTCCGGTCTTAGCACTGGAGCTCTGTCTTAGCACTGGAGCTCCGGTCTTAGCACAGGAGCTCTGGTCTTAGCGCTGGAGCTCCGGTCTTAGCACTGGAGCTCCGGTCTTAACACGGAGCTCCGGTCTTAGCACTGGAGCTCCGGTCTTAGCACTGGAGCTCGTTGATGTCATCGTCAATGTCGCTCAGGTTTACAGCAACTATAATCTGCTGATGTACCTCAATTCTATGTAGAAAACACTCTTGTTATGCATTGAACCTTAAACTTCAACCCTACAACATCTCAGTCAAACACATTTCTGGAAAGGCCAACACAGTATCAGATCTCTCTCCAGGGCTTATTAATTAGGATGTATTAGGTGAATATGTATTTATACCTTTGAAGAGTTTCGAGAGTTTAGCTACTCTCGGAGCCCGGCCATGGGCCAGGCTCGATATATATGTTGTATAACTGGTTAGGATTTAGGGTGATAAGTAGCTTTAAGTTTGTTTCTTTCCATATCGTGGAGTCTATACAATTTAAAAGAAATGAACACTTTCTATAACCTACAATAAGTTTTTTTTTTTTTTGTGATGGGACACATCGCTAGTATTTGCAAGTGTCTTGGACCTTTATTAACCCTACTGTCTATAGTCCCTCCCTGTGGAAGTGACTTACTTAAAAGACACTTACAATTGAATATATATATATATATATATATATATATATATATATATATATATATATATATATATATATATATATATATATATATATATATATATATATATATATATTGTATTTTATTTTTGTCGAGCACTGCCAGTTGTGTAGGATAGTATGAGAGGAATTGCAGTCCCTTTAGCTATTTCTTTGGTTTCTGCCAAGATGGCTCACTACTCGTTTTATAAATGTAACTTTTTCCCCATCTGAAATAGTGTTTCAGGTTGGGGGTGTAGCATGTGCCAAGTGCACAACATTTATATCAACCAAACTGGTAGTGAGGTTGGAGTAGTTTGCATAGGGGCCCCAACTACTCTGATTGTCCGGTTTAAACTCCAACCAATTGGGAGAGAGCTTTCCCCAGCCAAATTAATGTTATCCTTCCAAACCTGACAGGGGGGAGATGCTCACTAAGTTGAAAAATCAACTGCAGTGAGTGGCTCTCTGCTCTCTCACTCATTTCCATTCAGTTGGATTACTGAACTTTGTACTTTTTGTAAATACTTTGGTGAAGGGAATGTAACCCTATGTGTCAGTCTTTGCTTTTATTTGCAGAGGATTGTTTCCTGTCATAAGACTTTATTTATGGCTAGCACATCAGGCTTTTCTTTATGTACCCGTGTTCATAATAAACAAGTACCTTGATTCGGAATGAAGATACCTAACTGTTGCACATGTGTTTTGCTTATCTACCCTTTAACTGAATAGATAGTTGTTATCTCCCACTGGAGGGATGCCTTACATCCTTCTTGTTTCCAGCATTCACCCATTTCCTAAGGATAATCACAATGCAGTTGCAGAATTAGCCTATCACCCAGAACCTTGGGTATGATGAGTTACCCAGCTGAATCACTCACCATATTTGCTGGCACCTGCTGCAAGAGCCGGGACCCGAGACTCCCTCCACCTGCTGATAGTTACCCATCACCTGCTCACTGCCATACACCTGCTGCTATAAAAGGCTATTCCATCTATTATCCAGCCGCTGTAATACTGTCTTAGATTATTGGGTGCCTACTGATTGTCATCCACCTGATGTTCTGTCTTGGACTAGTGACTAGTGGATGTGTGATTACCACCTGCTGGTTGCTTGAATCATTCGTTGTCACCCAAATTGTGAGACTTGTGTTGTTGATACCATCCTGCTGTGACCTATTGGCTGGCCATCTAAGCAATCACCTGCTCTTCCCGGCTACTATTTACACACCACCCTCTTACTACCTACCACCCAATACTACCTAATAACCTGCTGCCTGCGACTATGCCTCCCCCACCGTTGAATATAATTAGCAGTGATGCTTCTGTCTGCTACCTTTGAAAATGTTGCGCAGGAATATCAGGGACGCTTGCTGGTGTACCAAGGGCCCAACATCATATATGCGTGCCATCAGAGAGCTACCCTCTTCAGAAATGAAAATGTTACCCTATGGGGTGGACTAAACTTGTTGGTCCCAACTGTCCTGCCAGATATCTGCCTCGACCTACCAGATCAGTGTGTTACATGTGTGGAATGAGGCGACATTGGAAATGGTCCAGCGTTGTTCATTGAGGTCAATGTATACTAGCGATGATTTTTTTCTAGCTGTGATACCTGCCCAGTGTCAAATATCAGATGTTGAAGGGTTGTGGTTGATGTGTGTGAGGGAAATACGACCTTTGCTGTCGTAAAGTGATCTAGTTACAAAGTGGTTCAGGTGAAAGTACTTAAAAGAATGTCACCAATATGAGCTGTTTACCAACCCAACAGACCCCAGAGGAAAAGGTTCAGCCCAATGGTTAACTGCAAAAGTGACAAGAGGATCTAGTTGTCATTTCTAGCAGCGAGTCGGTGATAAGGTTTTGTACCAGGAAGTCATTGTCGTGCTGTCCAAGTGTATCTAGTAAATATGCTACCCTGTCCGTTGGTTCAAAACGTTGTGGGAAATATACTTTGCAATCGTGTCATTACGATTTCGTGAGTCATACTATGCTAATGTATTCAAAAGCCTTCTTTATGTTAAGAAAATAAAGTGAAAAGTATTTGTTTTGATAAAACAATAGAAAAATCTTCGGTGGTGAATACCTTAGTGATAAATTGCACATGATGGTCACTTTTGTGTGCTGCAGGTGCTACTGATTTTTTTGTCTCTATTGTAGATTTTTGTCTATTGTAGTTTTCTGTGAGAAGTGGAAGACTGTCTCCACTACTATCTAGCAGTGCTAACTCCTGATACCCCTGCCCTGTAGTGGGAATCTCTGCTCATTGAGCAAGCAAATGATCAAATTCCCATAGAAAGGTAAGACTGACTCATAAGCTGGAGTAGAGAGGAGTCGGGAAAGACTTGGTGGGGAGCCTAAATTAGATACATAACCAGAGGCTCTGTATCAGTCTGCTTAATACCCAATTTACTGTATTATTTACCTGTAAACTGGATCTCCCTTAATATTAACCTCCCTGAGTTGTATCAATGAATAAAGGTATATAAGATGATTGTCATTAAATTGTAATTATGTAATTTTCAGCAAATATTTAGATTTTCTTCAAAGCCTTTTCATCTACTTTCTTTTACTTCCCTGAGACTATGGGTACACTGGTAGATGACCCAGACTTATATATATATATATATATATATATATATATATATATATATATATATATATATTATTATTTTTTTTTTATTAACACATCGGCCGATTCCCACCAAGGTAGGGTGGCCCAAAAAAGAAAAACTTTCATCATCATTCACTCCATCACTGTCTTGCCAGAAGGGTGCTTTACACTACAGTTATAAAACTGCAACATTAACACCCCTCCTTCAGAGTGCCGGCACTGTACTTCCCATCTCCAGAACTCAAGTCCGGCCTGCCGGTTTCCTGAATCCCTTCATAAATGTTACTTTGCTCACACTCCAACAGCACGTCAAGTATTAAAACCATATGCCTCCATTCACTCCTATCAAATACGCTCACACATGCTTGCTGGAAGTCCAAGCCCCTCGCACACAAAACTTCCTTTACCCCTCCCTCCAACCTTTCCTAGGCCGACCCCTACCCCGCCTTCCCTCCACTACAGATTTATACACTCTCGAAGTCACTCTGTCTCGTTCCATTCTCTCTACATGTCCAAACCACCTCAACAACCCCTCCTCAGCTCTCTGGACAATCGTTTTGGTAATCCCGCACCTCCTCCTAATTTCCAAACTCCGAATTCTCTGCATTATATTCACACCACACATTGCCCTCAGACATGACATCTCCACTGCCTCCAGCCTTCTCCTCGTTGCAACATTCATCACCCATGCTTCACACCCATATAAGAGCGTTGGTATAACTATACTCTCATACATTCCCTCTTTACTTCCATGGACAAGGTTCTTTGTCTCCACAGACTCCGAAGTGCTCCACTCACCCTTTTCCCTCATCAATTCTATGATTCACCTCATCCTTCATAGACCCATCCGCCGACATGTCCACTCCCAAATATCTGAATACATTCACCTCCTCCATACTCTCTCCCTCCAATCTGATATCCAATCTTTCGTCACCTATTCTTTTGTTATCCTCATCACCTTACTCTTTCCTATATTCACTTTCAATTTTCTTCTTTTACACACCCTACCAAATTCATCCACCAACCTCTGCAGCTTCTCTTCAGAATCTCCCAAAGCACAGTGTCATCAGCAAAAGCAACTGTGACAACTCCCACTTTGTATTTGCTTCTTTATCTTTTAGCCCAACACCTCTTGCCACGACCCTCGCATTCACTTCTCTTACAACCCCATCTATAAATATATTGAACAACCACGGTGACATCACACATCCTTGTCTAAGGCCCACTTTTACTGGGAAATAGTCCCCTTCCCTCCTACACACTCTAACCTGAGCCTCACTATCCTCATAAAAACTCTTCACTGCTTTCAGTAACCTTCCTCCTATTCCATACACCTGCAACATCTGCCACATTGCCCCCTATCTACCCTATCATACGCCTTTTCCAAATCCATAAATGCCACAAAAACATCTTTACCCTTATCCAAATACTGTTCACCTATATGTTTCACTGTAAACACTTGGTCTACACACCCCATACCTTTCCTAAAGCCCCTTGTTCATCTGCTATCCTGCTTTCTGTTTTACTCTTAATTCTTTCAATAATAACTCTACCGTACACTTTACCAGGTACACTCAACAGACTTATTCCCTATAATTTTTGCACTCTCTTTTGTCCCCTTTGCCTTTATACAAAGGAACAATACACGCTCTCTGCCAATCCCTAGGTACCTTACCCTCTTCCATACATTTATTAAATAATAGCACCAACCACTCCAAAATTATATCCCCACCTGCTTTTAACATTTCTATCTTTATCCCATCAATCCCAGCTGCCTTACCCCTTTCATTCTACCCACTGCCTCACGAACTTCCCTACACCCACAACTGGCTCTTCCACACTCCTACAAGATGTTATTCCTCCTTGCCCTACACACGAAATCACAGCTTCCTGTCTTCATCAACATTTAACAACTCCTCAAAATATTCCCTCCATCTTCCCGATACCTCTAACTCTCCATTTAATAACTCTCCTCTCCTATTTTTAACTGTCAAATCCATTTGTTCTCTAGGCTTCCTCAACTTATTAATCTCATTCCAAAACTTTTTCTTATTTTCAACAAAATTTGCTGATAACATCTCACCCACTCTCTCATCTGCTCTCTTTTACATTGCTTCACCACTCTTTAACTCTCTTTTTCTCTCCATATACTCTTCCCTCCTTGCATCACTTCTACTTTGTAAAAACCTCTCATATGCTAACTTTTTCCCTTACTACTCTCTTTACATCATCATTCCACCAATCGCTCCTCTTCCCTCCCGCACCCACTCGCCTGTAACCACAAACTTCTGCTGAACACTCTAACACTACATTTTTAAATCTACCCCATACATTTTCGACCCCATTGCCTACACTCTCACTAGCCCATCTATCCTCCAATAGTTGTTTATATCTTACCCTAACTGCCTCCTCTTTTAGTTTATAAACCTTCACCTCTCTTTTACTTACTGATTCTATTTTCCTTGTATCCCATCTACCTTTTACTCCCACTGTAGCTATAACTAAAAAGTGATCTGATATATCTGTGGCCCTCTATAAACATGTACATCCTGAAGTCTACTCAACAGTCTTTTATCTACCAATACATAGTTCAACAAACTACTGTCATTACGCCCTACATCATATCTTGTATACTTATTTATCCTCTTTTTCTTAAAATATGTATTACCTATAACTAAACCCCTTTCTATACAAAGTTCAATCAAAGGGCTCCCATTATCATTTACACCTGGCACCCCAAACTTACCTACTACACCCTCTCTGCATGTTTCTCCCACTTTAGCATTTAGGTCCCCTACCACAATTACTCTCTCATTTGGTTCAAAAGTTCCTATACATTCGCTTAACATCTCCCAAAATCTCTCTCTCTCCTCTACACTCCTCTCTCCAGGTGCATACACGCTTATTATGACCCACTTTTCGCATCCGACCCTTATTTTAATCCACATAATCCTTGAATTTACACATTTATATTCCCTCTTTTCCTTCCATAACTGATCCTTCAACATTATTGCTACCCCTTCCTTAGCTCTAACTCTCTCAGATACTCCTGACTTAATCCCATTTATTTCTCCCCACTGAAACTCGCCTACCCCCTTCAGCTTTGTTTCGCTTAGGGCCAGGACATCCAACTTCTTTTCATTCATAACATCGGCAATCATCTCTTTCTTATCATCCGCACTACATCCACGCACATTCAGACAACCCAGTTTTATAAAGTTTTCTTCTTCTCGTTTTTAGTAGATTTGTACAGGAGAAGGGGTTACTAGCCCATTGCTCCGGCATCTTAGTCGCCTCATACGACATATATATATATATATATATATATATATATATATATATATATATATATATATATATATATATATATATATATATATATATATAATGAAAAGATGGGGTGGTAGGGGAAGTGGAATATTCAAATGGCTTCAGGAAGAAATCAAATATTCTATATATATATATATATATATATTATATATATATATATATATATATAATATATATATATATATATATATATATATATATATATATATATATAGTGCCGAATAGGTAAAATTAGCCAATTAGGAAGAACTCATTTAAAATTAAGTCCTTTCTAAAATTTTCTCTTATACATTTCAAGATATATATATTTTTTATTTATATTAATATAAAAATTAATAATTTTGTACCAAAATAACCTTAGAAAACTAACCTAACCCTATTATAACAAGCGCAATTTAATTTAGTCTAATACAGCTAAATATATTTTAGATAAGTTTAAAATAATTTAATAATAAACAAACAAAATGAAATAAAAAAATTTCGTTAGGTTCAGAATGATTTTTGCGAAATTATTGCATACACAAATTTTCGCTTGCCTTATTCGGCAAGAAGAGCGTTGCTATTTAAGCCAAAATAGCAAGTTTTACCTATTCAGCACGACATACACAGACACACACACATTCATCCTCATACATACATACATAAATAAATACGCACACACAAATTAAATCACACACATTCATTCACACAAGCACAAATACATGCATACATACACATACATAGACTTATTTTTACTCATCGGCCGCTCCACAGTGACGCAGGGTGACCAAAAAAAAAAAAAAAAGAAGAAACACCTTCATCACTCACTCCATCACTGTCTTGCGAGAGGCGTGCCGATACTACAGTTAAAAAACTGCAACATATCTCCCCCATTTTTAAAGTGCAGTCACTGTGCTTCCCACCTCCAGGACGCAAGTCCAGCTAATCTGTTTCTCTGAATCACTTCAAAAATGTTCCTTTGCTCACACTCCAACAGCACATCAAGGCCTAAAAAGCATTTGCCTCCACTAACTCCTATCTAACATGCTCACTAACACTCACTGGAAGTCCAAGCCCCTTGCAAACAAAATCTTTTATACTCCCTCCCTCCAGCTTTTCCTAGGACGACCCCTACCCTGCCTTCCTTCCGCTACAGATTTATACACCATCAAAGTCATTCTATTTTGTTCCATCCTCTCTAAATGTCTGAACCACCTGAACAACCCCTCTTCAGCCTTCTGGATAATACTTAGAAATCTTGCACCTTCTTCTAATCTCCAAGCTATGGATTCTATGCATAATTTTCACACTACACATTGCCCTTAGATATGACATCTCCACTGCCTCCAGCCTTCTCCTTGTTGCAACATTCACACACATGCTTCTCACCCATGTAAGACCGTCGGTACAACTATACATTGATACATTCACCTCTTTGCTTCCATGGATAACGTTCTTTCTTTCCTCAGACTCCTTAGTGTACCATTCACCTTTCTTCCCTCAACAATTCTATGTTCACTTCATCTTTCATAAACCCATCTGCTGACAAGTTCACTCCTAGATAACTGAATGCATTAACTTCCTCCATACACCCTCCCTCCAATCTGATATCCAATCTTTCATTTCCTAATGTAATTTTTTATCCTCATTACCTTTCTCTTTCCTATGTTCACTTTTAATTTCCTCCTTTTACATACCCTCCCAAATACGTCCACCAACCTCTGCAACTTCTCTTCAGAATCTCCCAAAAGCAGAGTGTCATAAGCAAAAGGAATTGTGACAACTCCCTCTTAGATTCTCTGACTTTTAATCCCACACCTCTTGCCAACACCCGAGCATTCACTTCTCTTACAACTCCATCTATAAATATATTGAACAACTATGGTGACATCACGCATCCCTGTCTAAGGCCTGTTTTTAATGAGAAAAAATCTTCAACAAATATTCAACAAACACTGAGCCCCACTGTCTTCATAAACACTCTTAACTGCTTTTAGTAACCTACCACCTATTCCTTACACTTGCAACATCTGCCACATTGTTGTCCTATCTATCTTATCACATGCCTTTTCAAAATCCATAAATGCAACGAAGACCTCTTTATCCTTATCTAAATACTGTTCACTTATATGCTTCACTATAAGCACTTGGTCTACTCATCTTCCCTTCCTAAAGCCAACTTGTTCATCTGCGATTTTACTCTCCGTCTTACTCTTAATTCTTTCAAAATTAACTCTACCATACACCTTACAAGGTATACTCAGCGGGTTTATTCCCCTATAATTCTTACACTTTCTTTTATCCATTTTGTCTCTATGCAAAGGAACTATATATACTCTCCGCCATTCCTTAGGTACCTTCCCCTCCTTCAAACGATTTTTTAAATAAAAGCACCAACTATTCAAAAACTATATCCCCATCTGTTTTTAACATTTATATCTTGATCCCAACAATCCCAGCTGCTATATCCCCTTTTATTCTACCCACAGCCTCATGCACCTCCCCCACACATCTGTCTTTTTCTAACTTTAAAAGATGTTATATCTTCCTGGCTATTGCAAGAAATCACAGTTTCCCTATCATCATCAACATTTAACAGTTTTTCAAAATATTCTATCTTCCCGAAACACCCAACTCCCCATCTAATAACTCTCTTCTATTTTTAACAGTCAAATCTATTAGTTCCCTAGGCTTTCCTCAACTTATTAATCTCTCTTAAAACTTTTTACTATTCTCGGCAAAATTTGTTGACATCATCTTAATCTCTCAGTACCTCTCCGTTTACATTCCTCCACCACTCTCTCAACCTCTCATTTTCTCTCCTTATACTCCTCCATCCTTATATCACTTCTACTTTGTAAAAACCTCTCATATGCTCTCATAATCTCGTTACTTCATTTTTCCACCAATAGCTCCTCTTCCCTCCTGCATCCACCCTCCTATATCCACAAACTTCTGTTAAACACACTAACACTTCATTCTTAAATCTACCCCATACTTCTTCAGTCTCATTGCCTAGAGTCTCAGTAGTCCTTCTTTCTACCAATAGTTGCTTATATCTTACTCTAACTGCCTCCTTTAGTTAATAAATCTTCATCTCTCTCTTACATTCTGATACGATTCTCCTTGTATTCCATCTACCTTTTACTATCTGTAGCTACAACTAAGAAATTATCTGAAATATTTCTTGCGCCTCTATTAATATGCACATCCGAAGGTCTACCCATCAACCTTTTGTCCACCAATACATACTCCAACAAACTGTCATTACGCCCTGTATCATATCTCATATACGTATCATATTTTTTTCTTTAAAATATGTATTTCCTATTACCAAACCTCTTTCTATACAAAGTTCTATCAAAGGCCCCCATTATCATTTACCCCTGGCACCCCAAACTTACCTATTATACCCTCTATAACTGTTTCTCTCACTATGGTAATCAGGTCCCCTACCACAATTACTCTCTCACTTGGTTCAAATCTCTCTAAACACTCACTTAATATCTCCAAAAATCTCTCCTTTTCACTCCTCTCTTCTCCATGTGCATAAACACTTATTATAATCCAGATAATCCTTGAATTTATACATTTATATTCCCTTTTCTCCTGCGTAACTGATCCTTCAACATTACTGCTAACCCTTCCTTAGCTTAAAGTCTCTTAGATACTCCTGACTTAATCACATTTCTTTCACTCCACTGAAACTCACCTACTCCTTTCAGCTTTGTTTCTGTTAGAGTCAGGACGTCCAGCTTCTTTTCATTCATTACATTGGTAATCATCTCTTTCTTATCATCTTCCCTACATCCACACACATTCAAACATCCCAACTTTATAACAATTTTGTTCTTATTTTTATTAATTTATATAGGAGAAGAGGTTACTAGCCCATTGATCTATGCATTTTAATTGCCTTTTACGACACACATGGCTTAAGGAGGAAAGATTTCTTTTCCACTTCCCCATTCACACACACACACACACACACACACACACACACACACACACTAGATAGTGACAGGTTGTTTCAGAGAGGGAACACAGAAACAAGGGGACACAAGTGGAAGCTGAAGACTCAGATGAGTCAAAGGGATGTTAGGAAACATTTCTTCAGCCACAGAGTAGTCAGGAAGTGGAATGGACTAGAGAAAGATATAGTGGAGGCAGGAACCATACATAGTTTTAAGACAAGGTATGATAAAGCTCATGGAGCAGGGAGAGCAGAGACCCAGTAGCAGACAGCGAAGAGGCGGGGGCCAGGAGCTGAGTCTCGACCCCTGCAACCACAATTAGGTGAGTACAATTAGGTGAGTACACTCGATACCTCAAAAGCGGTGGGACCGGAAAACATTTCTCCGTGGGTCCTTAGAGAGGGAGCAGAGATGTTGTGTGTGCCACTAACACAAATCTTCAACACATCCATTGAAACTGGCAACTACCTGAGGCGTGGAAGATGGCATATGTAGTCCCAGTTTTTAAGAAAGGAGACAGACACGAGGCATTAAACTACAGACCTGTGTCACTGACGTGTATAGTATGCAAAGTCATGGAGAAGATCATCAGGAGGAGAGTGGTGGAGCACCTAGAAAGACACAAGCTTATAAACGACAACCAGCACGGTTTCAGGGAAGGAAAATCCTGTGTCACAAACCTACTGGAGTTTTATGACAAGGTAACAGAAGTAGGACACGAGAGAGAGGGGTGGATAGACTGCATTTTTTTGGACTGCAAGAAGGCGTTCGACACAGTTCCTCACAAGAGGTTAATGCAAAAGCTAGAGGATCAGGCACATGTAACAGGAAAAGCACTGCAATGGATCAGAGAATATCTGACAGGGAGGCAACAACGAGTCATGGTACGTGACGAGGTGTCAGAGTGGGCACCTGCGACGAGTGGAGTTCCACAAGGGTCAGTCCTAGGACCTGTACTGTTTTTGGTATATGTGAATGACATAACGGAAGGGATAGACTCAGAAGTGTCCCTGTTTGCAGATGATGTGAAGTTAATGAGAAGAATCAAATCAGTCGAGGATCAGGCAGGACTACAAAGAGACCTGGACGGGCTACAAGCCTGGTCCAGTAAATGGCTCCTTGAATTTAACCCTGGCCAAAGACTGCAAACCTCACTCAAAGAAAAAGATCTTGGGGTGAGTATAATACCGAGCACATCTCCTGAGGCACACATCAATTAGATAACTGCTGCAGCATACGGGCGGCTGGCAAACCTAAGAATAGCGTTCCAATACCTCACTAAGGAATCATTCAAGACTCTGTACACCATATACGTCAGGCCCATACTGGAGTATGCAGCACCAGTTTGGAACCCACACCTGGTCAAGCACGTCAAGAAATTAGAGAAAGTGCAAAGGTTTGCAACAAGACTAGTCCCAGAGCTAAGGGGATTGTCCTACGAAGAAAGGTTAAGGAAGGGTTAGGGAAGACATGATAACGACATATAAAATACTGCGAGGAATAGATAAGGTGGACAGAGACAAGATGTTCCAGAGAGGGGAAACAGAAACAAGGGGTCACAATTGGAAGTTGAAGACTCCTATGAGTCAAAGGGATGTTAGGAAGTATTTCTTCAGTCATAGAGTTGTCAGGAAGTGGAATAGCTTAGAAAGCGACATAGTGGAAGCAGGAACCATACATAGTTTTAAGACTAGGTTTGATAAAGCTCATGGAGCAGGGAGAGAGAGAGGACCTAGTAGCAATCAGTGAAGAGGCGGGGCCAGGAGCTATGACTCGACCCCTGCAACCACAAATAGGTGAGTACACACACACACACACACACACACACACACTTTCCTCATACGTATAATAGGATAACAAGAGAATAACTGGTACTGACCTTTTCGTAGTCTAGTACTAGGTTAAGGTGTTCTGAGGTTATAAGCTCCTGGCCGCCTTCCTGCACCTCCATGGGGGTCAACCTCAATACCTGAAACATAAACAAAGCTACATGAGAGGAACAAGTAATTATACTGAGTGAGTGAAGTAACTTTGCAGCGTGGGTCAAGTAACTGCGTAGAGTGGGTCAAGTTACTGCGTAGAGTGGTCAAGTAACTGCGTAGAGTGGTCAAGTAACTGCGTAGAGTGGTCAAGTAACTGCGTAGAGTGGTCAAGTAACTGCGTAGAGTGGTCAAGTAACAATGTCAGAGGAAAGTAATGGAACTGAGCCAAAGAACAGTAAAGTAAGATAAATAAAGAACAGTATAGAAAAAACGGCAAAGAACAATATAAAAAGAATGGCAAGGAACAGTATAGGAAGAGACAAAAAGAAAAGTATAAGAAGAATAGCAAAGAATAGTATAGGAAGATAGGAAAGAATCAATATAGAGAGGCAAGGAACAGTACAGGAAGAGAGGCAAAGAACAGTATAGAAATTAGAGTCAAGGCGAAAGATAACAGTTGATCTCATGTGTCAAAGATTTCCTAAGACGACAGACTGACACCAATGAATCTGCACTTTCTAGAAAGGCATAGAATTAGGGGGATATGACTGATGTGTATAAATGGGCAGGAATAAATAAAGGAAAAACAAATAACAAGCTAAAAACATCTACCCAAGGCAAGAATCCCAGCAATGGGTTCAAGTTGGGAAAATTTAGATTTTGAAAATACGTACGAAAGCGTTGGTTTGTTAATATAGTTGAGGATGAGTGAATCAACTCTCGAGTAGCGTTATTAAAATTAAAACCTTGTGTAGCTTTAAAAAATAGTACACGAGTGTTTGTGGATAGGTGTGAGTTGGACCTGTCCAGCATGGGCCAGCAGGCCTGCTTCTGTGCTCCTTTTTTAAAATGAGTCACTTGTGCAGCATCTGGGTATTTTTATTCTGGTAACTTTTAACCAGCCAATGGCTTCTTCAGTCCATTGCAGAGAAAGCTGGAAGATGAGGAGTTTGAGGTAATCAGTCCCTCATCTCATTCTTGCTCTGTATTGTACTGAAGAAGCCACAAGCTTGCTAAACGTCTCCAGAATAAAGATACTTAATTTATCAACTCGGTTTTCTAAACTATTTATTCAAACTCCTTTAAGAACATAAGAAGAAAGGAACACTGCAGCAGACCTACTAGCCCATGCGAGGCAGGTCCAATTCTCCCACCGGCTTAAGCCAATGCCTTAACCTAGTCAGGTCCGGTCACATTCACTTAAGGAAGGAACACGGCATCTGACCTAGTAGCACATGCTAGTCAGGTCCAACTCACACCCACCCATATCCACTCATGTATTTATCTAACCTATTTTTAAAACTACACAACGTCTTAGCATCTATGACGGTACTCGGGAGTTTGTTCCACTCATCCACAACTCTATTACCAAACCAGTGCTTTCCTATATCTAACGTCGTCGTAAGCTCCTCTCTTTTATATGTGCGGGTTGTGTGTGTAACTTTCCTATATCCTTCCTGAATCTGAATTTTTCCATCTTAAAACCAGTGCTGCGTGTCCTCTGTATGCTAGATATTTTTAGTACGCTATTTACATCCCCTTTATTAATTCCTGTTTTCTATTTACACACCTCAATCATATCCCCCCTAATTCTACGCCTTTCTAGAGAGTGCAGATTCAGGGCCCTCAGTCTATCCTCATAGGCAAGATTTCTGATACATGGGATCAACTTTGTCATCCTCCTCTGTACGTTTTGCATTGCATTAATATCCATTCTGTAATACGGTGACCAGAACTGTGCAGCATAATCTAGATGAGGCCTAACCAAAGATATATAGACACACAACCCGCACATATAAAAGAGAGGAGCTTACGACGACGTTTCGGCCCGACTTGGACCGAAACGTCGTCGTAAGCTCCTCTCTTTTATATGTGCGGGTTGTGTGTGTATTGTTCCAGTCACGGTATTGTGCCTTTTTTGTTATTCAAAGATATATAGAGTTGAAGAACAACCTGAGGACTTCTATTATTTATACTTCTTGATATGAAGTCAAGGATTCTGTTAGCTTTATTGCGAACACTTATGCACTGTTGTCTTGGTTCAGATTACTGCTAACCAGAACTCCTAAATCCTTTTCGCAATCAGTAATATTAAGATCTACATTATGTTATGTTCTTTGTCGGATAGAACAGAGGCAAAAAGTAATATAGGACGAGAGGTAATGAACAGTATACAAAGATAAAGAATAGTATAGTGAGGCAAGGAACAGTATAGAGGCACAGGAAGAGAGGTACAAAACTGTATAGAAAGAGGCAAGGAATGTAGAAAGAGGCAAGGAATAGTGCAGGAAGAAAGTAGAGCAACAGTATGACCAACGGATGATACAAACAACGGAAAATGTGTAGGAAGAACGTAGGTGGAGGCAGGAACAGCTGAAGTTGCAAGAGTAACAGAGAAAGATATAGGAATATCAAAAGAGGAATAAACAGTGAAGGAAAAAAGAGTGGAGGAGGGAGAAACAGTGGAGGAGAATACATCAGCAGTGGAGAAAGCTCAGTACAACAGAGAATGTATGAACATCGGAGATGGACTTGGAAAGCACAGTGGAATGGGGAAGGCATAACAGATGAAGTAGAAAAGTAGCATCGGGAAGAAGAAACACCAGAAAATCGGGAAGTAGGAACAGAAGAAGGATTAGAAAGAATAATGGTTAGAAGAATTTATAATAAATAAGGTGAGACGTGGAAATAATAGCAGATGGGTAAGAACAATGAAGAATGTGGGTGGAAACAACTAAGGGTAAAATAACGTAGAAGGGGAAAAAACAACGGAGGGGTAGAAATAACGAAGGATGAGGTAGAAATAACGAAGGAGGGATAGAAGCTTTGGAAGAGTTGGTAGAAACAACAAAGAAGAAACAATGGAGGAGAGCTTAAAAACAACGGGAGAAAGTAGAAGAAACGACGAAGAAGTGGGAAACAAGGAAGGAGTAAAAATAATGGATCAGGGGGAAGAAACAATGGAGGAGAGAAGTAGTAATAACCGAACAAAGCGTAAAACAAACTTGAAAGGATTTCTAAATGAGACAAGGAGGAACAGGAACAAATGAGGAGAAAGGAGGAACAGATCAAGGTAGCAGCAACCAAAGAGAGGGGTTAAAAATAATGGATACGAGGCACAGAAGAGAAGGAGGTAGGATTAAAAAAAAAATTATATTTGAATAAAGTAGAAGCGAGGAAGGAACTTTGAAGATAGGCAAATTATATGATATAAACGTGAAGCATAATGAACAATATAAGGTAAGGAACTAATATATATACGATTAATATAAACGATCAATATAAACAGAACATTTTTGACAAAATGTAAACAGTGATGAGAATAATTGGACCAATATAAGTTATAAAGTACAAAAGTAGCTACAAAGTTTGTCTAGGAGCAGCAACAAGTGTCAGCCGCAGTGTACACACCTCCAGATCAAAGGGCAAAGTAGTCTTAGTGAAGACCTTGTAGGCTGTGGTGAAGTTCTGCCGCACACACAGTGCCAGGTCACATTCGCACTTAAAGCCGTCAGTGCCTTCCTGAATACACCGACTACCGTCAACACAAGGATTCTTAAGGCATGGGTACGCCCAGTGGCACTCTGCCTTGATGCCCTGCGTGACCTGGGCGTCCCTGATGGTCAAACTCCTCTCCCCTATACTGACGTTCTGGATACACCCCTCGAGGCTGGCGAGAGGGAGAGAGAACGTGGTGAGGCTCATAATAATTACACAGACTTATCGACCATTACACTTACACACACACACACACACACACACACACACACACACACACACACACACTATATATATATATATATATATATATATATATATATATATATATATATATATATATATATATATATATATATATATATATATGTATATATAGGATGAGGTCCACCTCTGGTGTAAATTGTGGGACCCATAGCCTCGGAGAAGTGGATAAAAAGGCTTCAAGGAAGAATATTTAGATTTCTTTCAGAAGCCATTTGAATATTCCACTTCCCCTACCACCCCATCTTTTGACTGTGTATAAACTTTATTTCAAGACAAAATACATTGACAAAATACACTGACAAGAATACAATAGGGAGTAAAACAACATAGATAACAACTCAGAGCTACATATCAAATACTTCGTCCAGCTCCCCAGCAGTGGGCCGCGTGCCCAGAATGCTGCAGGCATTTCCCCTCTGGATCGCAACACTAAGTCTCTGAAAGAGGAAGCTGGTCGCCCTGTGGTCCTTGGTTTCTATGATGAGTTTTTCACCCAGCTCTTTGAAAAACTTTAGAGCACACTTGCCCCATGCTCCAAGGGTCTCCGACCCTATTGGGATGAAGTTATAGCAAGGGGGAGGGTCTTCATATTTGTGAGTCTTCTGGGTCTCCCTGTGGCTGGCAGCTCCACCCTCTTCAGCTACGGAGTATGGCAAGTAGGTGTCTGCCCTTGTGGCAGCACAGGTGTAATCCCAAGCAATCTTCTTACCATCCTTCCAGGGTAGCATAGTGGCTACATCAGGACGCTTTTGACTTCCATCAGACCTCTGCACTTGGGGTTCCCGTTGAGCTGGGCAACGGGCTGTGGCGAGGCTTCTCTTTATGATGTCATTGACCTCCTGATGTCTAGCATACTTCCCTTCTGATGTGTGACACTCGAGACCATGAAGTCCGAATTGATCAGCCATCGCCCTGCCGCAAATACACCTATGTTCGGTGAGTATGGGGGCGGCTAGGCGAAGCGCAACACCAATCCGAATAGCCTGTATATATATATATATATATATATATATATATATATATATATATATATATATATATATATATATATATATATATATATATATGAGAATGGAAGAACGAATAGGCAATCTTGACACCGATGATGCCTTGTACCTTCTCACAAAGTGCTTGAGTCTGCCCAGGTTGACATATTTCCTAAGATGTGCTCCTTCATATGATAACCCTATACTGCACGAATATGACAGTATCCTGAGGCAGATCTTTACTAAAGTACTTAACCTTACTCTAGAAGATGGGCAGTGGGACCAAGCTACACTTCCAGTCAGAATAGGAGGCAATGGTGTCCGCAAGTCATCTCAGATTTGCTCTACCTGCTTTCCTGTCTTCATGCGTTGCATCCAGAGGGCTTGTAGCAGCGATTCTCCCTGAACATCTTAGGGACAAGATTGGAATCCATGACCAAAAGTTCGTTGACGGAGCCAGGATCTGGGATAATCTAACGGGCTCTGAAACCAGGCCTGCTCCCCACAACAACTACAAACAGTCGCACTGGGATGGTCCAATAGTAGAGAATATAGCCTCAGCAATGCTTCAGAGTGTGTCAGGGAAGGATAGAGCCCGCCTCCTTGCAGTGAGAGCTCCTCATGCAGGGGACTTTCTGTTGGCTGTTCCTAACTCCAGCCTTGGCACACGCCTCGACCCACAGACCATCCGCATTAGTGTTGCCCTTCGACGTACCACCCCTATTCTCGCCTAACACAGGTGTATTTGTGGCAGTGAAGCAGCAGACCGATCCGTCCGAGGGAAAGAGTGCAAGACATGAAGAGGTTAATAACATTATCAAGAGGAGCCTCACAACAGCCGGATGCCCAGCAGTAAGGGAGCCACCCCAACTATGCATATCTGATGGCAGAAAAGCGTCCAGATGTTATCACCCTTCAATCCTGGACAGACGGCAAGCAGGTGGTGTGTGACTACACATGTGCATCTACCTTGGCTGATACCTATCTCCAATACACCAGGACGGAAAGAGGGGCAGCTGCCACCTTCAGGGAATCCCAAAAGTCGAGAAAATATGGAGAACTTGCCCATTATTATATGTTTGTTCCCATAGGCTCAAAGACCCTTGGCTCATGGGGAAAGACTGCATATAAGTTCCTCAAGGAGCTAGGCAAAAGGCAGCTAGTTTTCTGTTCCAGCGACTTAGCGCTGATGTTCAGAGGGGTAATGCATGCTGTATTTTGGGCACTCGCCCCAGCTCTGAGGAGCTGGATGAGATTTTCGCATTGTAATCAGTGAGAAACACGTAACAATATGTACTAGACATGTATCTCTCACACCTCTTGTACTGTATATGCCATCTTTATATCAGCAATGTATCTCTTAAATCTTTTGTACCATATTATGTAATAAAATATACCTATTGGTAAAAAAAAATTAAAAGATGGGGTGGTAGGAGAAGTGGAATATTCATGTGGCTTCAGGAAGAAATCCAAATATTCTTCCTTGAAGCCTTTTATCCACTTCTCCGAGGCTATGGGTCCCACAGTATATATATATATATATATATATATATATATATATATATATATATATATATATATATATATATATATATATATATATATATATATATATATATATATATATGCATATATATATATATATATATATATATATATATATATATATATATATATATATATATATATATATATATATATGCAAGACAACCACTATGAAAAAATAGAAGAATTCCAAGCGCTTTCGTGACTACTCACATTATCAAGGAACTATATATATATATCAATATATATATATATATATATATATATATATATATATATATATATATATATATATATATATATATATATATATATATATATATATATATATGCATATATATATATATATATATTTTTTTTTTTTATTAACACATCGGCCGATTCCCACCAAGGCAGGGTGGCCTGAAAAGAAAAACTTTCATCATCATTCACTCCATCACTGTCTTGCCAGAAGGGTGCTTTACACTACAGTTATAAAACTGCAACATTAACACCCTCCTTCAGAGTGCCGGCACTGTACTTCCCATCTCCAGAACTCAAGTCCGGCCTGCCGGTTTCCCTGAATCCCTTCATAAATGTTACTTTGCTCACACTCCAACAGCACGTCAAGTATTAAAACCATATGCCTCCATTCACTCCTATCAAATACGCTCACACATGCTTGCTGGAAATCCAAGCCCTCGCACACAAAACTTCCTTTACCCCTACCTCCAACCTTTCCTAGGCCGACCCCTACCCCGCCTTCCTCCACTACAGATTTATACACTCTCGAAGTCACTCTGTCTCGTTCCATTCTCTCTACATGTCCAAACCACCTCAACAACCCTCCTCAGCTCTCTGGACAATCGTTTTGGTAATCCTGCACCTCCTCCTAATTTCCAAACTCCGAATTCTCTGCATTATATTCACACCACACATTGACCTCAGACATGACATCTCCACTGCCTCCAGCCTTCTCCTCGTTGCAACATTCATCACCCATGCTTCACACCCATATAAGAGCGTTGGTATAACTATACTCTCATACATTCCCTCTTTACTTCCATGGACAAGGTTCTTTGTCTCCACAGACTCCGAAGTGCTCCACTCACCCTTTTCCCCTCATCAATTCTATGATTCACCTCATCCTTCATAGACCCATCCGCCGACATGTCCACTCCCAAATATCTGAATACATTCACCACCTCCATACTCTCTCCCTCCAATCTGATATCCAATCTTTCGTCACCTATTCTTTTTGTTATTCTCATCACCTTACTCTTTCCTATATTCACTTTCAATTTTCTTCTTTTACACACCCTACCAAATTCATCCACCAACCTCTGCAGCTTCTCTTCAGAATCTCCCAAAGCACAGTGTCATCAGCAAAAGCAACTGTGACAACTCCCACTTTGTATTTGCTTCTTTATCTTTTAGCCCAACACCTCTTGCCAAGACCCTCGCATTCACTTCTCTTACAACCCCATCTATAAATATATTGAACAACCACGGTGACATCACACATCCTTGTCTAAGGCCCACTTTTACTGGGAAATAGTCCCCTTCCCTCCTACACACTCTAACCTGAGCCTCACTATCCTCATAAAAAATCTTCACTGCTTTCAGTAACCTTCCTCCTATTCCATACACCTGCAACATCTGCCACATTGCCCCCTATCTACCCTATCATACGCCTTTTCCAAATCCATAAATGCCACAAAAACATCTTTACCCTTATCCAAATACTGTTCACCTATATGTTTCACTGTAAACACTTGGTCTACACACCCCTACCTTTCCTAAAGCCCCTTGTTCATCTGCTATCCTGCTTTCTGTTTTACTCTTAATTCTTTCAATAATAACTCTACCATACACTTTACCAGGTACACTCAACAGACTTATTCCCCTATAATTTTTGCACTCTCTTTGTCCCCTTTGCCTTTATACAAAGGAACAATACACGCTCTCTGCCAATCCCTAGGTACCTTACCCTCTTCCATACATTTATTAAATAATAGCACCAACCACTCCAAAATTATATCCCCACCTGCTTTTAACATTTCTATCTTTATCCCATCAATCCCAGCTGCCTTACCCCTTTCATTCTACCCACTGCCTCACGAACTTCCCTACACCCACAACTGGCTCTTCCACACTCCTACAAGATGTTATTCCTCCTGCCCTACACACGAAATCACAGCTTCCCTGTCTTCATCAACATTTAACAAATCCTCAAATTATTCTCTCCATCTTCCCGATACCTCTAACTCTCCATTTAATAACTCTCCTCTCCTATTTTTAACTGTCAAATCCATTTGTTCTCTAGGCTTCCTCAACTTATTAATCTCATTCCAAAACTTTTTCTTATTTTCAACAAAATTTGCTGATAACATCTCACCCACTCTCTCATCTGCTCTCTTTTTACATTGCTTCACCACTCTTTTAACCTCTCTTTTTCTCTCCATATACTCTTCCCTCCTTGCATCACTTCTACTTTGTAAAAACCTCTCATATGCTAACTTTTTCTCCCTTACTACTTATTTACATCATCATTCCACCAATCGCTCCTCTTCCCTCCCGCACCCACTCGCCTGTAACCACAAACTTCTGCTGAACACTCTAACACTACATTTTTAAATCTACCCCATACATTTTCGACCCCATTATATATATATATATATATATATATATATATATCAATAACTACACTGCACTAGCCAGGGGTCGAACCAATAATGCTTTGGCCCGGCTAGTGCAGTGTAGTTATTAATCAGTACCATTCGTTTGTGGTTACAATAATATAATATACTGCTTATTGAGCTAGTACACCAAACAGGGAGTAGAATGAAATTATCTTAGAGGCACCCACACCACCGTATGTCCTTGGGTAGCGAATGATGATGAAAGTTTTTCTTTTCGGCCCACACTGCCTTGGTGGGAATCGGCCGATGTGGTAATAAAAATAAATAATATATATATATATATATATATATATATATATATATATATATATATATATATATATATATATATATATATATATATATAAATATATATATATATATAAAGTGATCTGATATATCTGTGGCCCTCTATGTACATGTACATCCTGAAGTCTACCCAACAGTCTTTTATCTACCAATATGTAGTCCAACAAACTACTGTCATTTCGCCTTTGCAGTATTATAACTGTAGTGTAAAGCACCCCTCTGGCAAGACAGTGATGGAGTGAATGATGAGGAAAGTTTTTCATCGGCCGATTCCCACCAACGCAGGGTGGCCCGAAAAAGAAAAACTTTCATCATCATTCACTCCATCACTGTCTTGCCAGAGGGGTGCTTTACACTACAGTTATAAAACTGCAAGAAATGATGTAGGGCGAAATGACAGTAGTTTGCTGGACTACATATTGGTAGATAAAAGACTGTTGGGTAGACTTCAGGATGTACATGTTTATAGAGGGGCCACAGATAAATCAGATCACTTTTTAGTTGTAGCTACAGTGAGAGTAAAAGGTAGATGGGATACAAAGAGAATGGAAACAGCAAGTAAGAGAGAAGTGAAGATTTATAATCTAAAGGAGGAGGCGGTTAGGGTAAGATATAAACAAGTGTTGGAGGACAGATGGGTTAGTGAGAGTATAGACAATGGGTTAGAAGAGGTATGGGGTAAGTTTAAGAATATAGTGTTAGAGTGTTCAGCAAAAGTTTGTGGTTATAGGAAAGTGGGTGCAGGAGGGAAGAAGAGCGATTGGTTGAATGATGATGTAAAGAGAGTAGTAAGAGAGGTTTTTACAAAGTAGAAGTGATGTAAGGAGGCAGGAGTATATGGAGAGAAAAGGAGAGGTTCAGAGAGTGGTGAAGCAATGTAAAAAGAGAGCAAAGGAGAGAGTGGATGAGATGGTATTAACAAATTTTGTAGAAAATAAGAAAAAGTTTTGGAGTGAGATAAAATAAGTTGAGAAAGCCTAGGGAAAGAATGGATTTGTCAGTTAAAAATAATAGAGAAGAGTTATTAAACGGAGAGTTAGAAGTATCGAGAAGATGGAGGGAACATTTTGAGGAATTGTTAAATGATGATGAAGATAGGGAAGCTGTGATTTCGTGTATAGGGCAAGGAGGAATAACATCTTATAAAAGTGAGGAAGAACCAGTTGTGAGTGTGGGGGAAATTCGTTAGGCAGTGAGTAGAATGAAATGGGGTAAATCAGCTGGGATTGATGGGATAAAGATAGAAATGTTAAAGGCAGGTGAGGATATAGTTTTGGAGTGGTTAGTGTTTTTATTTAATAAATGTATGGAAGAGGGTAAGGTACCTAGGGATTGGCAGAAAGCATTCATAGTTAATTTGTATAAAGGCAAAGGGGACAAAAGAGAGTGTAAAAATTATAGGGAAATAAGTCTGTTGAGTATACCTGGTAAAGTGTATGGTAGAGTTATTATTGAAACAATTAGGAGTAAGACGGAGAGCAGGATAGCAGATGAACAAGGAGGCTTTAGGAAAGGTAGGGGGTGTGTAGACCAAGTGTTTGCAGTGAAACATATAGGTGAGCAATATTTAGAAAAGGGTAAAGAGGTGTTTGTGGCATTTATGGATTTGGAAAAGGCATATGATAGAGTGTATAGGGGGGCAATGTGGCAGATGTTGCAAATGTATGGAATAGGAGGTAGGTTATTGAAAGCGGTGAAAATTTTTTACGAGGATAGTGAGGCTCAGGTTAGAGTATGTAGGCGAGAGGGAGATTATTTCCCAGTAAAAGTAGCCCTTAGACAGGGATGTGTGATGTCACCGTGGCTGTTCAATATATTTATAAATGGAGTTGTAAGAGAAGTGAATGCTCGGGTGTTGGCGAGAGGTGTGGGATTAAGAGATAAGGAATCTAACACAAAGTGGGAGTTGTCTCAGTTGATTTTTGCTGAGGACATTGTGATTTTGGGATATTCTGAAGAGAAGTTGCAGACGTTCAAAAACCCATTTTGGGAAAAAACATGTTAAAAAAAAGTTCAAAAGAGCAAAGTGACGAAAATAAACAAAAAATTAGAAGATCAAAATATTGATAAGACGGGGAGTGAGGGAACCTAGCAAGTGAATGTCCCTTCGGGTATTTGGGAGGAATTAATCATCAGGGGGCCCCATGAACGACGAGATGAGTAAAAAGGCAATGAGGAGGCCAGGAAGACAAAGAACTTTCCCTTTTGGGAAGAAAAGAAGGAAAGGTATGAGAGATAGAAACGAATGTTCGTATAAGGGTGTAACAGGGGTGGCGAATGTTGCAAGAATGAGAAGGTTTTGAAGGCAATGGGGGATGTGTGGGGGAATGTGATGCGAAGAATCCCTAGCATGGACTTAAAAGGGGGACGGGCAAAAACTATTATCCAAAGACGGGGGAAGGGGTTTTTTCAGGTGGTTCAAACAGTTAGAGAGGAGGGAACAAATTAGAATAATTTGGGAGGGCTTATAAATCTGTTATGGAAGGAAGGTGGGGTAGGGGTTGGTCTGGGGAAAAGGGGGGGACTGAGAAATAAAGAAAGTTTTGTGTGCAAGGGGATGGATTTTAGCAAGCCTGCAGGGAGCATATTGGGAAGCGAGTGGAGGAAAAGGGGGTGAGCAAAGTAACATTTATGAAGGCATTCAGGTTGAATGAAAGGTCAGCCAGCCTTGAGTCCGGGAGGTAGGACAGCCCTTTCTGCTCTGAAGGGGGGGTGGAGATTGTAACGCATTTATTATTTTTTACTTTAAATATATGTTTGGGCCTAGGGGTAAAAGCCTTTTTCAGGGGGGGGGATTGAAAATATTAAAATACACCAACCTAAATTACACAATACAACACCTTTAAATAAATTACCACACATCAGTTTTTTTTCCCAGGTACTCAAATTATGCCACATTTTTAAAAAAAATATTATTAGAACTACTATACACTGTTATTTTTTTAAAAAAACTTTATGTAAACAGTGGGGCACCATGATTTTTCCCCCCTTCCCTTGGGGGGGCCCTTTTTTAGCCTGCAGAGAAAAACACTTCATTTGTTTTTTCAAAACTTAAATAGACATCTCCACATACTAGGGATTTAAAAAATATCAAGAGAGTAAAAAAAAATTACTGAAAAAACCCCCATGGTCAAAAAACTTACCCAAAGAAAACCACCCCTTTTTTTAAAAAACCCCAAAAAAGCCTTCTGCAATCACCCCCAAACCCCACACACCCATATCCCCTCCATGCCTGGCAACCTGGCCATGTCTAATATCGCCCCTTTTTATGTTCAGTCCATGTTCACTGACACTGGAGCTTTTTTAATGCACATATTATATATTACAATAATGAGGATCTGCATAAAAAATGTGTCGCATTTTTTTTAACAGTAGTGTTGGCACTTTTCCCCGGCAAGACAGGGGGATGGAGTGAATGATGATGAAAGTGTTTTTTTTTTGGGCCACCCTCCCTTTGGGGGGGAAACGGCCAATGTGTTTGTAAAAAGCTCCCCTTTTTTTTCCCCCCGGGGGGTCAGCAGGAGGTTTAAAATTTGGTTTTTTAAGGGGAAAAAATTGAAAAAAAAGCTCAATCCAGGTCTTGGGAGGTCTCCTGAGAGATTGTTGTCTGAACTCCCCAAAATTTTTTTCCCAAAGGGTCCCTTTTGGGAGTGTCCCACAGACCATTGGGCCCCTTTTTTTTGGTGCCCCCTGTGTGCCCCCCCGGAAAAAAAAGGGTGGGGGGAATAAAAGGGGCCCTTCAAAGGGAACACCCTTCGGCCCCTAGTTGCCAAGGCTGCAGTACAAAGGGGGGAGTCAAGATGCCGGGGCCCCCAAAGTTGAAACCAAAAACCGGGGGGGTTTTGGTGTTCAACAAGGGGGAAACAGCGCCCCTGCAGCACGAAATCCCCCCCAAAAACATGTCCAATGAAAAAACCCTTTTAAAAAAAATTTGGGCTTTCCCCAAAAATTTCCTCAAATCAGGGAAAAGGGGGGGGTGCTCTCCCAAAAAAAGGGGTTTTTTGGCACCCCTTCCCCATCCCCATAGGGAAACGTGTTATAGTGTGGTTTTTAAACTTTTGTTTGGGGACCAAGGAAAAATTTTTTGTGGAGGGGGAAAAAAGGGGACCCCTTTTTTTCCCTTTTTTTTAAAAATCTACCATCAAGGATGTCCGAACATTGTCCAGTGAGCCCAATATCTGGGGTTTTTGGGAAAAAAAGGGAACCCCCCTTTCACCACACAATCTCTCCGGGGGCATCAGGAAAATTAAAAAATAGAGGTAGCCTCCCATCTTTAAAAAACCCCCCCCAAATTTTTATAGTTTCCCCAATCCAAGATGATCCAGGACATTAGGGCTGTTTTTTCCAGGGGGGGCCCCCCCATCGATCCAGCCAACAGCACCTCCTTGGTGCTCCCCGGGGGCCCCCGCCATCGATCTGGTCCTTAAAAAAAATTTTCCCCCCCCCAGGACGATGGGGTAGGATGAAAGACATCGATAAAACAAGGGTGCCTTCACCACTCACCAGGTTTTTTCAATCCCAAAAATTACATACCTTTTCCCTTTTTATGTTCCCCCGCCTTCAACAGCCCCCAAATCGAGGAATACTCTCTCCCAAGACCATGCTTTTGAGAGTGTATTGAATCTTTCCCCCCAAAATGGACAGTGGGGTTTTTAAACTTCCCCTTCCAGTCAGGGCTTGGGGGGGGGGGGGGTACGCAAATTTTCCCCCCTTGCCCCCCCCCCGCCTTCTTATCCCCTCTTCCATACATCAAATGAGCTTTTAAAAAAAAAAAATTCTTCCATACAACCCCCAGGGATTCAGCAGGGAAAAGGCCCCAGTTTTCCCAAAAACCAACTGAATGGGGGGGAAAATTTTTTCTTCCCAAAACCAAACCTAGGGGAAGAACTGGCCAAAACAGTCAAGCTGGGGGGCCCCATTGTTGAAAAGATCCCTTTATGCTCAGGGGCCCCCAAAATCAGACAGGGGACTGCCCCTCTCCTAGCCGTAAAAACACCCCTTACT